>JANHFX010026181.1:176828-219287 GCA_027560015.1 Chloroceryle amazona
TTCCCGAGTAATAAAAAATAGAACATTCACAAATCAAAAAAAACCTTACAACAATTGAGGTAAAGGACTACTGTGATCATCCAGATGATACATCTTGATTAAACAACTTCCAAAATTTCACCAAATAATTCATACCCCATGGGGATTTCTTCTTTCCCACAGTGAAGGTGACCAGTGTTAAGTTCTTCAAGCCAGAGGAAGACTCAGATCAGGGAAAAAACTATATACCTGAAGGGCATTTGTTATACATCACTAGATGATGCATAGAAAATGACAGCACAATGATTTCCCAAATAAGAAACCCTCTGCAAAAAATGACTTCTGGGTTTTATAGCTTTGAAGCATATTGATCAAGGAGAAATGAAATTCCCAAATCTTACAAAAAATAAGAGTGTTCTTGCAGTAATTGCAGCACAGCCTGGACTATCACAGTTCTCTAACAATTTGTTTGGAAAGAATGTTTTCTCGAAGCACTATGTCCTTTTATTAGCACTTGGGACCCTGCTGTGCTCTTCTCTTATTTTCTACAGAAATAATTTATCTCCACTAAAAGGGTTTCTTAAAATGGAACCTGTTTGCAGTATTGGAACATTGTTAAGTGGCTTCTAGAAGACTCCCTGTCTAGCCATTCTGAAGCTGAAGTGAAACAAATAACTGGAGGCTAGCACACGGTGTTTACTGGAATCGACTAGACAAATTTTTCAGGTGTAATTTCTTCCTCTTCAGAAATGTTTTCAAATTGCTCGGATGAATAGAGAATCTATCTTCTGTGTATTTAGAAATATATGCAGATTCTCTGGAGGAATGCACCTGTGACATGAGTGTTAACTGCTATAAAACATACAGCTTGTTAAAAACCAGTTCACTGAAATGCTTTGGCAAAAAGATTTTACCACATCATGATAATGGGAGAAAGGCTTTTTTTCATCTAGAATGTTCCAGTTTTCAGGAAATTTCTTTACATGGGGAAATGAAGTTTGGGGTTCAAGTCAAATTGACATGTTCATATTGGTTCTGATTTTTAAAAGCTTCAAATGGAGCACAGAAGCCTTTCATCCTTAATTCATTTTTAAACTTTCCATTAAGCTTTTAAATAAAATCTTAGGTTATATCATCTTCCTCTGTAAAATACTCTTTTCAAGACCTCGCTGGAAGTAACTTAGCTTTTAAAAAAATAACATCCAGTCATTATAAATTATATCTATTGGGAAAAGATCCCGATATCTTCAACAAAGAACATGTGCATGTGTTTACAGTTCATGTTCCTGAGCATCCCTGTCATACAGCAGAACCAAAACATGGTATGTTTACAGGTATGAAAGCCAGTACGTTAGTTTAAACCACAAACTAAGAATAAAAAAAGGAGTTATCAGTGGGAACTATCTAGTCCTTAGACCACTTATCATCTAAAGGTTCACACATATTTTTGTTTGGTTTCAGTTGTGTGGAATTTCTGATAACTTTGGATTCAGGCAAACTTAACAGATAGGCAAGAAATTGATGATTACCCTTTAGTAGATAGCTTGTAATATTTAGTCACCAAATAAAGTGTCCATTTGTATGGTTCATGTAAAGACCCTAAAGATAATGTTTCTGCCCAGCAATTTGAATGGCCATCAGATAAAAGCTTATTTATAGTAATTTTTATAGGGCCTTCAGCTTGGCTGCAAATGCATTATTGCCAGTAAGAGAGCCCAGTGGAAATCTGAACCTAAGATAGATCTGTAACTATCTCCCCAGTGATAAGCATGGTCTCAAGGCAGCTCAGTGCACAGTTTGTGCCCTGTCTTAATCTGTTGATTGCTACTGTTTGGGTTTGTTTTTTTTTATTATCTCATAGTTTCAACTCTTTAATGAACTTTAAAAGTCTTTGAATGCTCTAGACTTTCACATGGTGGTCCAGCCTTTTAGAGTTGGACACAGAATTTATTATGGCATTAAAAATGAACCAACAGCCAAATTTTACTTGGCTAATCTGGATTTTACCAATAGGATCTGTGTATCTGGAACCATTAATAGTCATTGCAGTTGCTTGTGTAGGCTCAGTTTCATCCTCTGGAAATTCAGGTGGAATGTGGCTGCTTTCGCTGGTGTTTTTATGCAGTTTGCTCAAGAGCAAATACTGCTCCAGGTTCCGGGGTCACCTGGCTGCTAGAACAGATGTGGTTTCATGCTGTGAAGAAGAGCACAATTTCAGGAGACTTGCAATGCCTTGTAATGTTTCCACTTTGAAAACTCTGGATAATGCTTATGAACTCCAGGATTTTTTTTCTTATGAAAACAACCTGAGTTCAAAAGTCTTCAGTGCTGTGTTTATTTCAGAAGTTGTTGTAAATATTTTGGGCTTGTACTTCATTATTCTTGGACTAGCTTCGATCCTGTTGCTACATGAGGAGATGCTGTATACATAGTATTGTGTTCTTACTGTATTACTGCAATCTATAATTGGTAAATTAAGAGCTAGATACTAGTCTCAGTGTATTAGCCTTGAATTATACTATAAAGATATTATTTACTAGTTTCTTTTCATCTTCAAGTGGCATTAAGAGCTCTGAGATGTATTCAGATAGTATTAGTCCACACATGCAGCTGCTGCAGTTGTCACTGAAAACATAAACACAGATCTTACCTTTAAGTTGCCCCCCAGTAGACGTTAATGAACAGTGGGCTCTTGGTTTCATTAGGACTGGTGAGTAGAGGATGACATTAACTGCAGGTAAAGGCCACTGCAAGAATGTTAGGAATTTCCCTTAGGAGCTAAAATCCAGGACAGAATGTCACAGCTGTCCCTCTCTTACCACCGTGACTTGAAACAATATCCTTGATCAAAGCAACAGGGAACTGTTGGGGGCTGAAAATCTGGCTAGGAGGTTTTATGGTTGAACTCCAACTTAACAGCTAGAAAAGGCTGGAACTACTGCTGGTATCAACACTTTCAAAGCAATAGTGATGGGACGTACAGACACCTGTCAAGGTTAAAGATCTTGTTTAAAGGCCCAATCCAGTAATCATTTACACACATGAGTAACTTTATGGTGAATACTGCTGACATTAGGGAACATACTCATATCAAATAGTCATTTAGGATTCATAAATGTTTCAGCTATTTTGCCATTTGTGGTGGAAACAGTTTATGAACTGAAATTAACTCTCACTAAATAGACACAAACTCATGTTGCAATGTCTGCTGTCCATTAGTGGATCTGTTCAGATTAATGGTCAGTCTTGATGCTGTGTAACACACACAATGCAGGAACTTCTCAGTTTGCCAGGAAGAAAACTGGCAGATGGACATATTCATGAGATAAATAATTAGTTGTTTACTAACTGTAGTAATTTATTTTAAAAATAGTATATCTGGCACCATATCACAATACACTATTTACTAAGGAAAAGTCATCAGCACTTCATTATTTAAATGGTGCTTTGCTGTTGTCTTAATATACCCATCTTACACAAATGGCTATGCTTCAACTTCTAAAGTTGCTTATTTAACTACAAAGAATTTTCACCACTCTTCCTTGCTTTCTAGTAATTGCAAAACTTGAGATGTTTTTTAAAACTAAATACAGAAGTGCTGTCTTCACTTTCATAGGCATAGGAACCATGAGTTAGCAGCATCCATAGGTATTCTTATTATGTTAAATTATGCATTTATTTGCATATATCCAGCTGGTCCCTGGATCCCTTTGAACTTTCCAGATATGCAACCAAACCAGAGCAGCACAGGCACCCAGGGAATGGTTGGATGCAGACAGGTGATGACAGAAACATTGGTGGGATGAAAGGGTGTGAAGTGTTATGTTAAAGAAAGTGCCAGTGCCAAAATAAATAGGGCTGTCAAAAGCTGCATGAAGGTGGATGGGAATCAGGGTGGGTGGGACTGTCCTCACCTGGTGCACTCAGTGCTAAAGGACATGGAAATGCTCAAGACTGTTAAGGAAGTGCCTAAGTAACTGGTGTGTTGCTCTCAACAGGGCTAGTTAAGATCTGTTCCTTTTCCTACTGATATTACAGTATTACACCATAAGCACCACAGAACCAACCTTGTAAAGAATCATCGCTTCCGAACTGGCATTGCATTTCTGCACGCAGCATACACTTGCATCCTTCATGTGGAGCTTTACTGCAAAGCCTTCAAGACTCAGAGGACTTAGGGCTTCACATTAAGTTTTTAGTGCGGGTTATAAGAGAAAATAAAAACAAGGATCTGGCTAGAAAGGACTGGTTGTTCCTATCAGCTGTTTTGATCAAGGAAGAACTTTAACTTCTGATAAAAAGCTCCCGTGGTGAATATAATGGAATTGATTCATTGCTCCTTTTTTACTTAGGCCAAATAAAACTCTAATTGGAGTTTGTTATCTAGGTACAACTAGATAGATCTTGTTGTAGAGCTGAGTATGCTGAATAATGAGCAGGTGGATAAATACCTGTTTAAATCATAGAATCGTAGAATGGTAGAGGTTGGAAGGGACCTCTGGAGATCAGCGAGTCCAACCCCCCTGCCTGCCCAGGATCACCCAGGGCAGCCCACACAGGAGCATAGCAAGGTGGGGTTTGAAAGTCCCTAAGAAGGAGATTCCACAACCTCTCTTGAGCAGACTGTTCCAGGCTCTGTCACTCTCATAGTGAAGAATTTTCTCCTCATGTTGAGGTGGAACTTCCCGTGTTCTAGCTTGTGACCATTATCTCTCATCCTATCACAGGGCACTGTTGAAAAGAGACTGGCCCTTTCTATTGACACCCACCCTTCAGAAGGTTGTAAACATTAATATTAGAAAGGGTTCTCATTCTTAACACAGTCCTGTGAAACAGAGTGAGAAATTAAAACTCCCGCTAGATGAGGTTTCCAGGAATCCAGTGTGGTCTAACAACAAACAAGCCAGATTCTGTGCAATCACTTTAATGTAATGCTCTCTTCTGTGGTTTTACAGCAGTCCTGCAAGATTCAGTGAAAGCACAGAGGGGTCAATCTAAACAAGAGCAGCTACTGCCAGATCTCCTGCACTGTAGTAGGCAGGGGGGGTTGATGCCTCTTTTAGATACTTCAGCCCACACAGTCGAAATTGTAGCAGTACTGTCATGTTAAAAATAAAGCAGTTGTATAACTTTCTGGAAGGAATGTAGAAAAGTTGGGCTACTTGTAAGATTCCTGCCTGTTCATTTTCAACCTTGCAGGTCTTTCCGTGGTTATGTCCAGGATCAGGAGCTGAAAGCTCAGTCCCTGTGACACCATGCTAAGAGCCAGCACAGCTATGATGCTTTTTGGTCTTGAACTTTTTGGTCCTGAACTCAAAACAGGCATGGCACCTCTCTCACATCCATTGCATGGTGCAGATTCCCCCAAGGGCCACCACAGTTGACCTTCCTGAAGTTAATGTTGGGTAGCTGATGAACTCTGAATACAGTTCCTACTCACCACACCCGAACAGAGCCTTGAAAGCCCTCAAATGCAAAAGCTGTTATCTCTTTGTGAGTCCAAGCCCAGCGGCCTGTTTCTCTGATGACTCCTCTTTCCACCTCTGATGCTGTGTGTTCCTGGGATTTGTGTGAAACTGATAAGCTTTAAAAACAGGGAAGAAAGTCACAGCATGGAAAATCCATTGTTTTGCTGTTCTGAAGCCCTGGGACTTTGTAGCTTTTTATTCTGGAAAATCTAATATGTTATGTTATATTCTGAACGGAATTGCAAATAGAAAGCCCACCTCCTCACCCTCCTCCATAGTTTTCATAGGCCTGTGATTTACTGGGATCAATATACAGCAGTAGAGCAGAAAAACTTTAGAGGAGCTTTAGAAATATGCAGCTTTACCAGACACTCTGTCAGAAGCAAATATGGCATGTAGGCCAGCAATACGTGGAGCTTTCACAGAAGATGTTATATCATTAATGTGTATCACTACTTCCTAAGCAGTCAGCCTCTGTGGAAATTGAAACTCAAAATTGACATGGTCTGAGATACTTAAATTCAGCAATAAAAGTTGTAAACACCTTGCCATCACATAATATGCGAAACTTTCAAGGGCAGCTAAAGAAACCTCTAAACTACATCCTTGCAGACTTCTTTCCCAGCTCGCTGCCTGCATTAGTGATGTCAGGTTGGAAACCTATACATCCCAAATGAAAAATCAAAGCAGAGTGGCAATAACAGTGCCTCAAATTCCAGAGAAGGTGCTTTGAAATGAACTTCCAAGCTGCAAGATCAAGACCAGGAAAGTAAATATAAGAAATAACTTTAGTCTTGTGACAGCTGTAGATATGATGGGAAGATAAGCAGCTTTCTCCAGAACTTTTTGAGTAACACGGTCAGAAGAAATGATGGTTTGCTTCTACTTCCCTTTTCTGCTGATAGCTGTAATTTACACGTTGTGAATTTGTATATTGTAGATACATAAGTTAGAAAGTGACACACATTGTGATGTTCTCAAATGTGCAACTACTGTCCAAAGAGTGTAGATGGAATTAAAAATCCCTGCATTCACCCTGTGCTCCTGCTTTGCCAAGCAAGATATGTGGGGTCGTGCTGTGTATATAGTCTGGCATATCCATAGTGAGTAGGAACCAAACTCTGTTTGGCCCTATTTTCAGAAATTACTTGACTCGAGAGTGAACAAAACAAGACAGATTTTAGTTTATGTGATAATGCTAACTGCAGAGAGCTCCTGTGGCTCAGTGCAGCTATGGTTCAGCTTCAAAAGCTGGTCATTTGGGAGCAAATAGATGCCCTGCAGTCTCAGCTGGCATTTTGTGCCCCTTTTACTCTCTCAGTTCTGTCGTAGTCAATGATATTCAGTTCGTTAAGTGTACTGCTTCTGCTCTGCAAAGCTGCCAGCAAAATCTTTGTAATGAGATTAGATAATGTACAGCCTTTTCTCTAAGAAATACTCTCTAGCTTTGGGGGTTTTCTACTTAGTTTTGCTAATCTGACCGCTGATACTGAAAATGCAGACCCTTCTCAACAAAGAGAGTCCAAATTGCTTCTAAACTATGGCCCTGATTTTACACAGTTTCTTCTTCTTCAGTGCTCAGGGCTCCACCCCTGTGTTATTAGGTTGCTGGGAACTTTGCCTGAGGACTGATCACAGGGATTGAAACCACATTTGGAACAGGGCAGCTGTTTACAAGCATAAAACAACACCAACGCACAAGCCCTGTTACCCGTTGAAAACTGCAGACAGCTAGTTCTCAAAGAGGCAGAATGAGGCTTAAACAAGTTAAAGGGTAATACCTGCCCATCACTGTTTCCAGAATGGGAATAATTCTTCTTCAACTGTTTCAAGAAACAAATTAATTCTTTTTCTTTTGGTGGGTCATAGGTAAAAACACCTCGCAGGGTTATTCTTGCACGTAATATGAAAGATCAAGCCTTTTCTTTATTAAGATGACAGTAATAATACTTATCAGTATTAATACTTACCAGTATTAAGTCTGCATTACTGCATTTACCTTTATACTTACCCTGTGAGGGGAGCTTTTGGCTTCACTTTCTGTGTCACTGAGCACAGCTTCAGCTGTAGTCACTGGGAACGCAGGGTGGCTCTGGCAAGTCAATTCACACTAGCAATTAGTAACTCCTATAATGGATGCTTCCATTTTAAAGGCTGCTCTAACAGTGTCACAAAGCTGTAAATATCATTTCAGAGATCATGGAAGAGCTCAGGTCTGAAGCTTGAACTCTTATCAGACTTAAATAGTTTAACATGAAAAAATGAATAGTATGGGCCTTGAGACAGCTTCTCTTTTCCAGGAGCTGGTTATTGATTATTCAGGATTATGCAGCAAGGCACTGAAATCCTTCTTAGGAAGCAGTTGCCATCATCTAATGTTCATGTAGCATAGAATTTCCCTTTTGTAGAAAACAATAGCGTTTAACTGGAATCAAGGCTAGATAGCTATATAGAGTCTCTCTCAAAATATCTAGAATAGTGGATAATTCCCTTTCTACAGAGGATGTTGCTAAAAAAAATCTTAAAAGAAATACTATAGCAAGGGCATGAATATTACAAAACTCTAAAGGATCACCTGAAAAGCCTGTGGAATGATCATCACTGTCTAATATTTTCTATAGATTATGTGTCAGTATATTCAGTGGATAAGTCATTCTGGTGCTCTTGTATTCCATAATGGAATGGATGACTGTTCACAAAGCTTAACCTCCATGAGCTTCAGTTGCCCTTCTGGTACGTAAGGGTGAGGATGCTGAGATGAAATACGAGGAGTGTTGTGTATTCATAAAGTGCTGAACATTATCCTGTGATTTTTTTTCATTGAAATTGAGATTCCTTTAAGAGATACTAGAGAAATCTTTTTGCTCATAGAAGTGCTTTCATAAATATTTAAGTATTTATGTAACCTTTGAATATTTTAGCAATATTTACATTACTATAACAGAACTGGGTAAATGGGTTTACAGACCAAAATACAAGATTCTGAACCTGATGAATACAAGCAGGACATCTACTATCTATTGTCATATCTCCTCATTTCTGTTAAGTCTTAAAGTCCTGAGACTTTTTAAACCTCAGGGTGTTTAGTTAAGGCCAAACTATACAGACTTCTACCTAGGAAATGGACCGATGCCTCACAAGTTCTCAGTGTTCATGAACTTGACAGGATTGCCATATTAAAAATTCTTATTTTTGTCCTTCAGAACTGTCCTCGAGAGACTGCACTGCTATCTCCAGAGGTGAAAAACCACTAGGAGAATAAACAAGCTTAGACTAGACTAGACTCACAGACGTTTATTTTTAGGTCTTAGAGTTGGCATCCTTTCCACTCCTGTACACAATAGATAGGAGACAGAACAGTGTCTTGAGTTCACCATATTTTGAAAGACAGTCTTAGCTTTGACATGAACTTTGTCTTTTGTAAGCTATCTGCCCCCACCATTAATTGAAAGAAGGTTTATCAGGACTCTGTAGCGAAATTTAACCCAGCAGAACTGATACTCTTAGAGAAGAGTCAACAGCCTCTTTATGGCTGCGGAGTCCAGGGTACTTGGGCACATCCTTTGTGGTGCCCTCAAGCAGCTCATGCTCCCTTCTTGCAATTCTACAATAAAGAGGTCATGGTGGAATCAAGACCTTCATCTGAAAAGAGTAAAGGAGGACACAGATGTTCTACATTTCACTGGTAACAGTACTAGGAATCTCCTTCATATTCACTGCAGCTAACCTGTTCATTTTCAGGTGGAAAGGTACAATCACTCCCCAGATCACAAAGTCACAGGTAGTGATTCAGGAGTGACCTTCTTCCAGTTTAAAGCCATTAGCCTTTGTCCTGTCACTGCATGCCCTTGTAAAAAGTCCCTTTCCAGCTTTCTTGCAGGCCCCTTTTAGGTACTGGAAAGTTGCTGTGAGGTCTTCCTAGAGCCTTGCCTCCTCATCTCTCCCACCTGTCACTTCTGTCATTTGCTGTCTAGCATCTTTATTTTAGTTTTAATCTGGAGAGAGAAGTTAGAAAAATAGGGAAAAAAGGGGGGGAAAGTAGCTGATTGCAGCTTAATAATGAAAGAAACTGCTGAAATAGCATCAGAAAGCTCTTTAAAATGCAAAACTTCTTGCTGTTCTGCTACACAGAATAAAAAAAAAAAACCACAACAATCACTTAAAGGTGGTGGCTAAGCAGACTTTCCCTTCATCATCTTGCACTTCTTCTGATGCCAAAGATAAAAAGCACTTTCAGAAGGAAGATGTTTTCATAGTAAAAGCATAAATACTACCAGAGATGAGAAACAGATCATTGTTCACACAGTCTTCAGCTTCTATTAGAAACTTCTTTAGATTACTGTGTGCAGGACTCACAGATGAGAGCCAATCATTGTACTGCTCAGTGACCTTCCAGAAGCATTGCAAAACCCTGGAGGAAAACAGAGAGATACTTTTATCTATCAAAAATGCCCAAACAAATATACCATTTTAATTAAAAAGAATTTGAGTTCTAATATGATCAGTTTAATTTATTACTCTTTTTTATCTCCCTTCTATCCTTTCTCCATGATTCCATGTGACAGTGCTTTAGGTTGTCCCTACCAGTCATGTGTTTCCATCTCTTTTAACCTCATATGAGAACGGATCAAAATAATTTTGCCAAGTCTTTGTTGAATAACTCCAAAACCAAGTTGACTGTGATGTTATTTTCATCTAAGTTAATCTGAGGTAAGGGGTCTGTTGTTATATAACCCCTACCCTTTTTTGGGAAGGAGCATCTGCTTAGCAAATCAAGACCTTAGGTGTGGCTTGCTGATGTAAATTGTAGCAGGATCAGTACATCTGGATTTGTTCTCTGAGGCTGAGAAATCCTTTGTGTTTATTTTTTAAGTGACAGTGTGCGTGAGATGAGGGCAAGGGAAGCAAACCTGCTTGCTGTCATTCTGCTCGCCTGCACAGCTAAGCTGAGCTGAGCTGTGTTGCTTACAGGAGTTCTAGACAATGGAATATCTTTAATTGACCATTTCTTGAGAAGGAGTATCATTAAACCTGTGCATATGGACAGCACACACACACTGAATTAGATGCTGAGATACTGTCTCCCTTTCATCCCCTGTACAGCACTGGTTGGGAAGTCTGTTGCCTTTCTTTGTCAAAAGCAATCAGTGTTGCTTCAGGAATGGATACCTGAAAACACAGCAGTGGAAATGCAGACAGTAATACAATCCAGTACAGTATAATGCAATACAAGCTTTGCTCCTCCTTTACTGGCTGTGTGCTACCCCTGTCAGAAATATAGGAAGAGAAGAAAGAGCATCTGTAAGGACATTAGCAGTGCTTGTGGTTGGTGAAAAGAGTAATGTTTTCCTCAGTGCAACTCATAAAGACTTGCCACTATTGATGATGCATGTCCAGTAATGAATATTAAGCTGTAGCTGTTTGAAAGGCTTCATGATAACTACAGCAGCCACCTCCTTAGGATGCCGTATATATTTGTTTAGCCATTTGTTTGTTGCATACCCATGGAGACATATAGCAGCTTTACAAATACAGATGGAGATTGGATCTCAGCCCAGAACCGTTCAGGAATTGCACTTTTGCTACTATTGTTACTGCATTTTTTTCCCTGACAGTTACATTTGTTCTGTTACCGACAACACTGGGATTTCTATAATATTACATCTAGACCAGCCTGGTTGGTCTGAATCTGAGTATATTATCAAAAATCTTTTAACAGCATGTGTGTGTGGCTTACTATATGCATAAATAAGTAACTTGTACAACTGACTCAGAAAGTTCATTCGTCTTTGGGATGAACACCGTAGAAATGAATGGGATGGAACCAGTTTCAGGATGGCAATAGCTACTGCTCCAAGCAGAATTAAATTAGATCTCATTCACAAGCCTCCTGAAAGCTTCTGCTCAAAGGAAGATAAGGCTAAGGAAAGACAAGCCATATCTGAAGCTGCTTTGTCAAATGTTCCAGACATAAGGTCTTCTCCCCGAGGTGCACTCACTACTTCCCATTTGGCTCTTGAAGTTATTCTGTGCTCCAACATAGTGCAGCTCTCTGTTGCTGACCAAGGCTCCCTGGGTTGTGTTGTTTTGAAGGAAAATAGCCAGCAAGAGTTGAACTGACTTTTCCTGTTTGTATCGTGTTCTCTTAAGTTTCCTTTTACAATCTTTCTGTCGGATGTTTTACAAGAGTGTGAGCAAGTGTCTAAATCTGACAGAGGATACAAACAGGGTGTGCATCTCAGACTGGGGACAGTTTAGCTCCTGTATCTGTGGTCACAGAGGGCATCCAGTTTGATTAGCCTGGGGACATAAGCATTACCAGCTCATAATTTTCATTTGAATAAAATTATATTAGGAATGGAAGTGGGCATAAAAGGGAGCAAATAATAATACAAGTATACGTTCAGGCAGAGAGAGACACATTGTCACCAACAGTACTTGTTACGGGTGATGAAATAGAATTCTGACAGGATGTGAGCAGAAGCAGTTGAAGAGATCTACTGGGTTTACTGTTAATTTCTGCAGACATACCAGCTCATTTAGGAATATAACAGCTCCCTTTGCTAGCCACTTAATGTATGATTAATGTGCCACAGGATTTCCCCAGACATTTATAACACCTTTAGGAATAGGTATGACAATGACTTTATCACATGGAGTCACTTCATACTATCTGCATTCCTCTTAATGATTTATATATTCAGGAGTGATTTTATCACTAGTACTCAGTAATGTAATAAATGAGAAAACTCAATGGTCTGTAAATTACAACATTGATTAAAGAAGTGATTACTGATATAACTCTTACATGACTATGATAATGGTTGCTTATATTTCAGGACAGCATTTACATGTTAATGATAAATCTACTGCAGTGTTTAGAAATACTTTACAGCTTTAATCAAAATGTAAACATTTATAAACAGATAATGTTTATTGCGGAGGAAATGAGTAGACTTCTGTTACTCTTCAGTGGATGAAATCCACTCCAGAGACAACTTTGTCTTGATGACTGAAAGCAGCATCACCCCTTGATGAAGGTATTCATCAGGGTAGAGCTTTGATTTGCTGTTTACCTCTATTGAAACCTGCCTTGAGTTGCTGGGTTCCTCTTGACCAAGCTGTGAAGGAGCCTTGCTCATTATAAATTCCACAGCACTGTGGTCGGCTAGTGGCTCACTGCATAACAAACAGAAAATCAACCACCAGCTTCATAAATAGTCTCCAGTCTTTAGGCATCTCCAGCATAATTATGCCTCCTGAGCCAATGAAGGATTTTTGTGTTCATCTGCTGCCATTGTAAAAGGCCATCATTAACATGCATAAAGAGATGGGAGCCTTTTTTGTTTGTTTTTGGTTTTGAGATGCAAGCGTTACACTTTGAGCTTGTTTTGACACAGTGATTACCTTTTCTTCTTTCTCTCTCTCTCTTCCTCTGCCTTAGGTTTCTGACAGATGTGACTATGTTTTTGTCAATGGCAAAGAAATGAAAGGCAAGGTGAATGCACTTGTGAACTTCACATATCAGTACCTGAATGCTCCTCTGCAAATCACAGTCTGGGTTCCACGCCTGCCTCTTCAGATTGACATTTCGGACACAGAACTGAGCCAAATAAAAGGCTGGCGAGTCCCAGTTGTTTCCAACAAAAGGTGGGTTTGAGTTGCTAAATTTCTTGGGTGTTTTTGTAAAATGAATGGAGTTGATTTTAACTCTCAGCAAGAACAGCTGCAGCACCTGCACCCAAAATGCAGCATCTTTCCCCGAGGAGCAGCAGAACTGGAACTGGTTGTTTGGACATCCCAGCTTAGATGAAGAAGCAGTATGGCCCTTTTGTATGGTCCTTCCCCATGCTAGGTAGCCATCAATCAGCAGTGGTCCAAAAAAAGGGAAGGGATATCTCTTAAGGGGGTACTCTCCATTAGCACTCTAATGCTAGTTTTCACTAATGTTCTTGAAAACACTTTTTTATGCTTCATTTTCTTATGAAAAAAGACCCACCAGAGACAGTGATGATGAGGATGAAGATGAGCGGAAAGGAAGAGGATGCACTCTGCAGTACCAGCATGCCATGGTGCGAGTTCTCACACAGTTTGTAGCTGAGGATTCTAGCCCATGGGGTCAGCTGAGCTACCTGCTGGGCTCAGATTGGCAGTTTGACATTACAGACCTGGTGATGGATTTTATGAAGCTGGAGGATCCTCACATTGCCAAGCTACAGGAAGGCAGGATTTTGATTGGACGGGAAGTAGGAATGACAACGATGCAGGTACCGTGCTCTATACTGCCACATTCTGCCATCCCCATAAAGAACCCGTGTATGGGCATAAATCCAGCATAGTGTTCTGCTGTCTTGCAACAGGATGATTTCCCATTATTAAAGCCAATGCATCAAGAGTGAATGTAGCTAATCTAGGCTGTAGATATGAGGGAGGTGGAAAAGAGTCTGTACATGAATTACCTATCCTTCATTCCCTAAAGATAGAAGTATGGCCCTTATTTTCTTTAAAGGGAAGGATATCCTACTACCTTGATGTTCCATTAGAAACAGAAAAGAGGGAAGAATTAGAATTTCCAAGCAAAGAAGTGAAGGAAAAATCCTAGATGTTGCTAACCTCCCTTTGAAATGGTGGGGAAGTAAGGCTGATGGGCTCATCCATACTGGGACACACAGGGAAGAAAGTTTTAAATCAACTCTTCTAGTGAAATGATGGAAATAACACAACTGAGATACTGTAGCTCTCAGCATTGGATGCAGTGTTCTCAGCTGCAGCCTCTACGGAATGTTTTCCCCACTCTGCTAATGAAATCAGACTCCTTTTGCAGTGTGCTGTGCCATTTAATTTCTGTGTGTAAAACCTTGGAGACAAGAAGGGATGATAACCGTAAGAGAGGTTATTTTAATTGATCAGCTGTTTCCTAAATTGATCTTTTGTATTTCTCCAAAGGTTTTGTCTCCTTTGTCTGACTCCATCCTGGCAGAGAAGACAGTGACTGTACTAGATGAAAAGGTGACCATAACAGACCTTGGAGTCCAGCTGGTGGCAGGGCTTTCACTCTTTCTTCAGCCAAGTGCAGCAAGTAATCGAGCTATTGTGGCTACAACCATTGCCCAAGAGTTGCTTCATACTCCTAAGCAGGTAGTGTACACTCCATAGTGACTGTTGCCTTTTGGGATGAGGCTGTGTTTTATCAATGTGAAGTAGAGATGAGATTTCATAACAAGTTTAGAACTTAGACTGTAAAGTATAGGTGTAGTTCATGTCTGTGTCAATCACCTTCCACTAGAGGTACTCTGGAATTGTCTTCTCATTTCTTCCCTTCAAATATGTACTAAATATGCTGAAAAATTTCTGACTACAGTGAAGTTCGTATTAATTACATTTTTAATACTCTTTCTTTAAATGATGCAACATCTGTTATTTTCACAACACGGGCAGTCCTTGGACTGTGATCCTTGTTTGCTATATGACCATGCCCTTGTTTTCCATGCCAGAGAATACAGAGCTCTGTGTGTCACAACAATTTCATATTTTGAAGAGCAATCAAATAGAGGCAGAAGATAGCCAAATACATTTCTTTTCCCTCCTGGAGTCATGGCAGACTGCCAGGCTCCTCTCTCCTTTTATATTTTTGATGGATTTTGGGGGGTTCATCATTCAGTTCATATGCTGACTCTACTTAAATTAAGCCAGCAAATTCCCATCTCTGCAAAGGGACTCTTTCGAGCATCATGTTTCAGGTCACAACACGCATGGAAAATAAGATTGGAGACCACCACCAGATCAAGGAAAACAGTTGCCCTGGAACAGATTAAAACCAAGGGTCAGAAGCAGTGGAACAAGTTCTATGTACATTGCTCTTTCAGTCAGTTGATTTGAAGAGCAGGACTGGGGAGCATGCAGTTAAATCTGTACGCAGCTACTTCTCTCACGGAAGCTGTATTTCATCTCACATAGATAGGGAGAGATCTCAAGTCAAGTTTTATGGCCCATTTTCATGATTATTGCTACCTAATTTTCTGGAACATAAAAATAATTTAGATTGTTTTATAACTTAGTGACAGGAAAATGTCCAAACTAGAAGGACATGCTGCCCATCTGTTCCATTTACTGCATCCTGTAAACATTAGAATCTTACATAATTAACCCATTTATCCCCTTCTCCAGGGCTTAGAAACCACGTCTGACATACTGTCTTCAGACAAAGACTGTAAAAGCAAAAGCTAAAGCATGCATAACCCAATTCTGCATTGTAGGGAAGAGCACCATTTGTCCTGCAGCATCATTGAAAGAATCATGGCTTTGATTGCAGATAAAAGAGCATGTGAATCTGGAAAGGTTGCTCAGATTTATAGGTGACCCATCCTGAGTGGGTAAAGGTATTTATCAACATCAGGTGATGGCATATTATGACAGGACATTTCAGTAGTGTACAACATGACATCTCCTGTTGTATTATAGCATGGCAATATGATATGACATGTCATTATATATCACTGCAGTTGACAAGTTATGAAATAATACAGAAGAGTAAAAATGTATAAATGTGTTTTGTTTTGAAATAATTTTTCCCAGAATTGATGTTAGGGAACAATTTTAGTGAAATACTTTGTTTAAGCTGATGTTCTTTTGTGAGGCAATTTCAGTTTCCTCAGAGTCCCACATTTCTGATACAGGAGTGACTGGGCATACCAGGTTCTCATTCTAGAAGTGCTTTCTGGTTCTGGTAGTGCTGGTCGGCGTGGGGTTCTGCTTTCCCTGCTGTCCTCTTCCTGAGCCTACAGATAGCACTACTGCATCATGCTCACTGAAGATACTGAACGTAAAACTGGAGGAGTGAGAAAAGCAAGCACCTTTTTCTCAGTAAAAGAAGTTTGAAATCTGTTGCTTTTTCTACAGACTCCTTCTGGGGAAAAACAGACAAACAAACAACACAACACAGGACCTATACTCTCTTAAAAGGCAGTGGAAAATCTCCTCTATACCAGGATCTGGAATGCCCAAGGAAATCTGGTCGCTTAGTAGTAGTCCCAAATTAGTCAGTTTTTCCCACTTCTCTGCATAGTGCTTTCTGTCCCAGTTTCCTGCAAACTTAGAGCAACGTGTTCTTGTGGAACCCCACTTCAGTCTTTACCTCTCCTCCCAGCTCCTCCAGTCTGGAGCCTACCCACCCACATTGCCTCTGCTCGTCTTCCCACCACCTCCTCTTCACCAGAAGTAAGAAGTGTTCTTCCCGCTTCCCAACTGAAGGCTCTGCTGGGAGCATCTCTCCTCACTTTGGGGAGTTTGTGAGGGTAGGTTGCTGCTCAAGCACAGCACGTGTCTGTGGTCCTGGTCATGCCGGGCCCATGTGGATTCTGAGCACTCTCCCAAGTTCCTGGGGCACTTTAGCAGCGCCCTCCTCCTGGAGGCCTGAGCCAATTCCACGAACGGTGCAATTCACTTCCTACCTTACTGTAAACCACTCATTTGTATTCAGCCTATAGACAAGGTTTGCCCAAGGAATGGCTGTTGAAAAGAGAACTTAGGGACTTTGCATTTGCATCACCAAAAAAAGAAGACAGGAATAGATTTCAGCCTGGAAAATACATTGAAGGCAATAGTCTTACCACAGGAGTGGCCTGTAGTGTCATGTACACCCTTTCCATTTCCTTGCAGTTTGAATGAAGGATAGAACATTTAAGTCTCTTGCCCTTAGAAGAATTAATGCCAATGTAGGAAGTTTGTGGCTAAATTTTGCAAGAAGTGACTCACGATTTGGAGTATGTCAGCTGAGGTCCTTACTGAGCTGGAATTTTGAAACACCACAGCTGAGTGTTTGCTGAAAATCAAGCCCTTTTGAAAGTGAGGTTTTTATCAAGGGGACAGCCCAGAACGAATCATATACTTTAATGTTGCAAGGACTTGATTATTTGTGTCTTTTGCTCTCAGAGGAGTTTATAAAAAGGCCCAAGTATCTCATGCAAACCTTACAGATGCAACTGGAATACAAAATCACAGTTAAGATAGCTGAAGGTTTTATTTTTCTCAGAAATGACTGTGTATGTCTCAGCATTGTTATATGGAAAAAAAACAGTCAATGAGTTCTTAGTCAAATGTTTTCCTTGGCTTCCCTCTAGCAGCTTCAATAGCCAAGCCTCCATATAGATTAGCAAATGTCCTTGGGTAACTGGTACTCTGGCAGGCACAATATTGTCCCTAGCAGATTAAGCAGTACGTCTGTAGAGTAGAATAGAAAGCATAAAGCATTATACAGATTGTGCTATTACACATCTTTCAATATCATAGGAATCAATTTAGTATTTTTGCTGGGACTTTCTTTCAATGAATATAATGGCGAGATTAGTTCCGTGATCATAATGACCACACCATGTCTGCATAAGCAGCACAAAGCAGCCAAAACACAAGGCCTGAAAAGTTGGCAGATTCTTAGCAATATAAAGAAGATATGCTAATTTTATTTATCTTGGATGCCTTGAGTTAAATACCTTTATCTATAGTTGGGTAACTAATTACCCGAGGTGACGAGGTGACCTTGAGGGATGCTGAGCTGACCTCCTTCTTTTTACACATTGGCACAGCAGAGTGAATCAATGATTTAGGTACCTAAAAATAAATGCAGGTTGACCAGCTTTTAAATATCCAAGTTGAAATATCTTCTGAAAATTTGGAAACTGTAGCTGTGAGCAGTCTATTTTTAGTGGCCATCTGCTCAGGTAGCAAAGCAGTTCCATTTGGCTTGCTGACGGTTGTTAAAATCAACACTGCCATCCTAAAAGCTTCTCCAAAATGTAAATAAAAGAAAACCTGCCGTGTTCAAGTGTTTTCTGATCTGAGTGAGCTTCAAGGACTTTAAATTTCAGCTGTCTCTGCAGGGAAACTCACAGTCATATCATGGCTTTGTCATCACTGTAGGGTATTGCATGTGGTCTAATGAACGGAAATGGGAGAGTGAGGAAAGGAAAAAGAAAGCCTTTAATAAACAGCTGTGTGTATTAATGTATCTCCCAGTGCTACTGGAAAGCTGCAGACATTTTCTTAGGGAAAACAGAGTAATGTTAGCACTTCCTAAGGGCCAATTTCTTCTTTTTTACATGTGTAGCTCCTGTTGACATCAGTGACAAGACCCAACCCTGTGAGGTCATCCATAACCTCACAGAATGTCCTCCAAGGTGTCCACTCACTCTGACTGGAGGTGAGGGTCCCCAGCACCATCTAAATCAGGGTGACAAGCTGAAGTTACTTGCATGTCCCTGCCTTTTGGATTGACACAATACTGTCCTGGTTCAGCTTATGCCCTTCATACAAACTAGTTCTGAGAGTTCACTGGCATCTCACAGTTAAATAACTGATATTAGGAGTATTTTTATCATGTGGATTTTTTACCCCATTCTAGCAGTAGAAATTACACTTATATTTGTACATCTTTAAAACTGTCAGAGCAATGTAACGGCTCAAAAGTATGAGAGAGGAATTAAGCAGCACAGGAAAGGGAGAAAGGATGTACTGTTACATAAGAATCTGAATTCTTCCTTTGCAAATACTAGCAAATTCCCACTGGAAAGGAATGTCACATTAGCAGATTGGACAAAAATGAGAGAAAGAAATACTCAGTAGGGGAGTGCATGGTTCGAATTAAGATCTGAGTCTTGCCTGGTTTTCATTTCCACATCATAACCATCAAGTCCAATTTTTACTACACAAGCCACAGGCTTAAAAATAAATGCACTTGTAATACTTTGATACTTCATGTGATAAAATGGCTAGGGAAACCCATTTCAGCATTCAGGCCTCCAGACAGAACAATCATAGCTGGTCTAATAGAAGCTGCTGAGAATGGTATTCCCTTGCCTTTATTTGAGGGAGGGATGTATTTGTTTTCTGCAGAGCCATCCAGCCATCCATTTCTTTTCTCTGGTATCCTGTCTCACTCCAGGACTATTGCAGCTGACTCCAGCAACTGAGGGCTTATTCACACATACTTTTATTTGTGCCTCAGTGAGGAAAGACCATTAAAAGGCATCTTTATTCTAGACATGGAATAAAATCAAATATACTGATCAGTCTTCACATCTGTGTTTCTAAGCTGCAGAATTCTCTGAAATGCAATCAGTCCTACACACTTTACTCCCCTATTTTTTGCTTGAAGAATACAAGATAGAATCTTGGTGTCAAGCTGACCCCAGCTTTTTTGAGTAGGTATTGAAGGACATTTGTAATCACTGACTGTGATGCTACAGATGGGCTCAGTGGAACATCCAAAGATAAGCAGCATTTCAAATGCTGTGCGATGCTTTAGAGGACAAAGTAATCATCGCTGTAGCTCCCAGATTTTCACAGGCTACTCGTGCAAGTCCTAGCATAGAGGGACTCATTAGATCTCTGCACAATAGGCTTTATGCTGAGCTTCAAAACCAGGTCTGCTTCCTCCATTCAGGTTGCCTTTCGGAGTGTAAGCCTCCTTGTTTTATCTAGGTGGAACAGCCATAGCCAGCAAACAGTCGTGTTTGTGGTGACTCATATGGCAGACTCTGAAGTATTCCAGGTCAGGGAATTACTCAGGGACTGTTGGTTTCCATTAGAGCCATGTTACTTCCGACCCTGATAATTGCCCCTTTCTGTTACCTAAACATAACAAGTGGATTACAAGGGAGATAAATACTAATAAAAGTGCTAGTTTATCCAAGATTTTTTGAGTGGCATCTTTGGACTGATAAGCAGCAATGTAATTCAAGGCCAGAAAAGGTGCTGGAACAGCAGCAGATCAAGAACTGGCCAATTTGCTGAACTTACACCTGGAATGGAGGAAGACAACAGCAAGGGAACAAGGGAAAATGTAGACCCAATGTGTTTTGATAAAGAAAGCTGAAAGCATGGTATTTGTTAATTGTGGGAAGACATTTCTTCATCTCCTCTGGGCTGGATTTTGCTGTCATTAACATGATCTAATGTACATTGTCTGACTCAATTCACAACATCACAGTCACCATACACATCATCTTGTTCTCTAAGACACTGTCACTAATGTGTAGTTGTTCTTTTGTCTGGGAGTGTAACTGAGGATGAGTGTGTGCACATGCATATATGAAAGAGAGGAAAAGTGGAGGGAAAAAAGTCTGGAGAGCCAGTTGATTCCTGAAACTATTTGTTGATGCTTAATAATTAATGAACACAAGGATCTGTCACCTCATTGTTGAGGTCATCAGACTAGGGGCAGCAACTTTGCAGGTAAGAAGGCTCCAATCCATCTTCATCTCCTGATAGTAATTGGAGGACCTTGTCAGAGATTTGGAGGGGATTTATTGATGTAGTACATAGGATTTGCAGAAACAGCTCTTTGAAGGACATGGTACTAAATCATTTCTTTTTTCTGTCTTTTTTTTTCTTTTTAGCTTTTCAGAATTTATAATCATTTGGGAAATTCACTTCCTTCTCCTGCCTTCAGCTTTCCTTTAACAATGTGAATCAGAGGAGGTGATCTGTTGCCAAATAGAATATTTGGGCTGATACAGTATGATTTAGCAGGATTGGAAATTCTCTCCCTCTTTCTCTCATTTGTTTTCTTTCCCTTTTAATTAACTTTGTCCATAGTATAAGCATGACAATGTTGTGTTTTGAAAAAAATTTATTCTTCCTGTGAAAAAAGGGTCTCTTGGAAATAAAAAATGTCAATGCTGGTTGAAAATAATGGCTAAGCTATTGCACACCTCTGTTATCTATAGTAAATCACCTGTGCCTGCAAATTTCAGCTGACTGACATTTTTTCTCTATCTCTACTTCATAAAACCAGGAATGCAGAATAGTGGAGAAATAGTGTAAAGAATAAAAGTTGTTTCAAAGTTGCTTACAACTTCGTCAAGTTCTAGCCATTCGGGCTGAATTTTTCCATGCTGGCTGCCTCTTATATATCTTTTGTGATATGTGCTTGAAATGATTCTGGTGTTTATCCTTGCATAGCCAAATTAAAAGTAAGTGTATCTTACACATCTCCCCGGTGGTACGTGAGGCTGTCCTCTTGGGTTAGGGAGAAGTAAGGCAACAGGGTGTTGAATTTCTGGAGGAGATGCATCTTTTGCTCTCTATACATATCCACTTAAAAAAAAATCCTTTACTTTCCCACAACTGGGTTTGCTCTACTATAGATTTTTATGATATAAATTTAAGCTGTGCCCTGCAGCTTTATCCTTGTGTCTGTTCAGCCATTTCAGGGTTGTTTCCCTAATGAAAGATCAGCTGGTTTAATTTCCTTATGCAGTTCACCCTTCCCAGCTTCTGAGCTACCCTGGCTCCATTTCAAGCTGTTTGAAGCACATTTGAATCACTAAGAACGTTGCCTTCTTTCCTGTTGTGCCACAGCTTATTTTTCTTCTTTCAGCCCCTCAAGAACTTGCTGATAGCACTTTGGAAATCAAATATTCATTATAGTCCAACCTTCTGCACAGCTAAATGCCCCTTGCTGTTTTCATTGAAAAGCTTTAAATTTAACTAGAAGGGTAGCAATTCCCTTTGTTTATAACCATAGCGTAACAAATTGTAGCCAATTGAAAACCATATTAGGTTGTAAATTTGTGTTATGACTGGACGTTAACAGGGTGGCAATGTTTTTCCCCGATGGTGATTTTCAGCCCAGTTGTTCTGATGTACCCAAGTGTAAAGTTATTAGGGCCATCTGCGGTTTAAGTCTGGGAAGAAAAGAACTTGAGTTTTGTGTGAAGTTGCACTCCGACAATCTGCCTGCACGTCTGCTGGCTAAACAGGCAAGACATAGAGCAAATGAAAACATAAAGAAATCTCCTGCAAAGAAAGCTACTGAGACGTGGAGAAGTAAATATCTATATCATCTGGATGGGATTTCAGATGGCAAAGAGCTGACCTCTAGCTTTGTGTTCGCTTCTAATGATGGCTTCTAACAGTGCTACCTGCAGAGAACAAAGACAGTCCAATTAAATCCAGGCCATTTGTATTTCTATCGAAGAGTTCATACCAGAATCCCCATCCTCCTCTCCTTGACACAGAAATGTGGTGGACTTTTTAATTATCTCAAGGATAAAGTGTGTTTTACTTAAACCTTTCTCCAGCAAAATGACAATCATTCTGAGTCTTTTTCTTTTAGGTAAATCTTCCACTCCAACCATTTCCAAGATACTGTGGTAGACCCTTATTCCTGCTAAGATATTTATGCCTTGCTTAATTTGACAGCTCCCTGTGACACCTGCATGGGGAACATGAGGAAAATAAGTGTTCTGTCAAGTGCCTCTAGTCATTTTTCTGCTTTGTCTCTTTCAGCTTTTGTATGATGGGAATGACTTTCTTTATAAATCATGTAAATTGTAGCTTGTTAATGGGTACTTTGGTAATATGGACATCTCATATCAATTATTTTATATGTTCTTTTGCAAAACATTTGCAGGAAGGATAACAGTGGAACCTTTAGTGAAAAATGTGACCAATTTTCTGCCCCATCAGTTGAAGCTTGGTTTGCTTTAAATGCAGTGCAGAGTCATTGTCTTCCATTTCCTCCAGCTGCCATTCAGAGCTAAGAGATTGATGAGCTGCAATGGGTTGAGCTGTTTTATTTAAGACCCTGTCTTTAACCATATCCCTCTCCTTTCAGGAAGCTGTAGTAAGCACCTGGATTCAGTTCAGTGACAGCTCTGTTACTCCGCTGGACATTTATGACTCTAAGGACTTCTCCCTTGCTGCTGTATCATTAGATGAAGCTGTTGTCTCGATCCACCAGAATGCTGCCTTAAAATGGCCAGTCGTGGCAGCAGAAGGTGAAGGTCAGGGCACATTAATCAAAGTAGACATGATGATTTCTGAAGCCTGCCAAAAGTCCAAGAGGAAGAGCGTCCTGGCTGTGGGGAATGGCAACATCAAAGTCAAGTTTGGCCAGAATGATGCAGACTCTGATACTGGTGGAGATTATGATGCTGAGGAGATTGAAAACCACGCTAGCGACCGACGGCACAAAGTCTCGGATCAGGAGCGGTACGGCCAGGATGGACGATATTATGGCAGCTCTTCGGCAGAGCGAGAGGAAAGCGCCATCAGGAAAGTCAGCACCACAGCAAAATCCGTAATAAAAAATAAAGTCATTAAAAACAACAGGCTGGATGGTGGCAAACTCTTGGATGATAGCCAGCTGCAGAACATTCCTATAGACTTCACCAACTTCCCTGCTCAAGTAGACCTACCAAAAGGCAATGCAGGCATGGAGGAAAATGACCTGGTGCAGACACCTCGGGGCCTTAGCGATTTGGAGATCGGGATGTACGCACTGCTAGGGGTCTTCTGCCTGGCAATTCTAGTCTTCCTCATAAACTGTGCAACATTTGCACTGAAGTACCGTCACAAGCAGGTTCTGGTGGAAGGACAGACCACCATGACCCATTCCCATGACTGGGTCTGGCTGGGAAATGAGGCAGAATTGCTGGAGAACACAGCAGATGCATCACCTCAGCAGGATGAGCACACGACTATTATTGACCGAGGCTCAGGTTGCGAAGAGAGCAACCAGCTCCTCAATGGCAGCGCTCAGAAGAACATTCAGAGCCAGGTTCACAGGTGTGCAGACTCAGGGGGCAAGCTTGGAAAGGAACAGAAATCTGAACCTTTACATTCACCGACATCTAAACGGAAGCGGGTAAAATTCACAACATTCACTACCATCCCACCCGACGATGGTTGTCCTACTGTCAACTCAATCCTAAGTAGCAATGATGATGACATTAAATGGGTGTGCCAGGATATGGACCTGGGGGACTCCAAAGAGATACGAAACTACATGGAGAAGTTCAAAGACAAAGTTTAGCTCATTGCTGGTTTTTTGGGTTTAACCACACCTTGATGCCTTCAGTTCTACAGTATATATTGGGACAGAAAAGGGGGAGGGGAAGCAATCACCAGGAGAAATGATGAGGCAGTTTTTATAATCAGGGAAAGAAATTTGCCAAACTGTCCATGGTTTGTTTTTGTTTTTCACTTAGTTTTGTTTTTCCAGCAGTTATTCTGCTACTCATGGATTTAGGAAGTGGAATATAAATAGCAGAAAGGAACAAGGAAATGGTATGACCAGTATGACGAACTGGGCAAGATGAAGTTGTTAAAATTTGTTTTATGGGTCATACAAATAATAATGATAATAAAGTTTAAAAGTACCAAAAACATCTGTAAAAATAAAAGAAAGCATATAAGAGCATGAAAAGCATAAGCAAGAGACAAAAAATAACTTGTCTGTATTTCTAATAAAACATCAGAATTATGGACATATGACCCACAAGGAGACTTTTTAGATTGTTACTTAAGCCATTTCTTTTTATTTCTTCATTTGAAATGAAGATTTGGTTTTGGCGTTGCATATGAAGGAGGAAGAAATTACCTGATTTTTTTTTTTCTTATTTTTAGTTTTCTGTTTGTCTTGTAAGTTGAAACAAAATATTTTTTCCTCTTGTATTTTTCTTTTAAATATCTTGAAAACAGGAAAATTTTAAAGTAAGTTCACAGTGGACCAAGAACATTTTGTGTCTGAGTTAGCTATAAATAATCTCCTGTCATTTAAAGAATTCAGAGGATAAGTATTGACAAATAATTTCCATGTGGTATCTCTTCTGAAAGCCTAAGCCTCAATTGTTTCATCCTAGCTAGAAATACGTTCTGTTTGGAAGAAATGTCCATTTTACTTTCAGGCTTGGATTGTTTATTTAACTGTTTGTTTTCAATTTCCACAACCAAAGTTCCCATCTTTCACCTAGGGAAGAAGGTGCTGTTTCATGTTAGCTTTTAGAAGTAACAACTGATGGGAGTGCCCCACTGGTGCATTTTAAATGTACCTCGAACTGAGACCATCACAGGCCAAATATGTACAGCCTGGATTTGGGGTTTTTGCCAAGTCCATGAGTTCATAATTCTGTTCTGTAATTTTCCATTTGTTCTAATGTCACCAACTCTCATCAAGCACTGAAAGCGAGAAGAAGAATGCACAGAAAGATACTGATTGTCCCCAAACTTTTATTTCCTTGTACTGGGAGAGCTGGCCTCTGGACAGACTGTTGGAAGGGAGGGAAATATTGCTGAAGCAAAATCAAGAAACATCTGGAGCTATTTTAGAGTTGGGGGTTTTTTTGCCATTGGACCAGCTAAGAATGAAAATTTTAGACTAGATTGTAAAACTGATGTTTTGAATAAAGAAATACAAACCCAGTAATAAATCTGGAGCAAATACAAAATAGAGTCATAAGATTCATTGTGTAAACTGGCAGAGCAGTGCCACTTTACACTAATGGAGGACACAGATCAAAATCTGTACTATGAGGAAACTGTCATCCAAAACCTTTTGTAACTAAAAGGAAGGTGGTATAACCAGCCTCTTCGAAAGCAGTATTATGTCCTGTTAGCCAGAAGCACTTGCATTGTCCTGTCTTTACCATGTATTTCTTTTTTTTTCTTTTTTTTTTTCTTACTAAACTCAGTAGTTTGGTTTTTTTACTTGGACAAAATCAATCCTGCCACCCAGTAACATAGATGGACGTTTTAACAAGATATGCCTAGTATGCATTGTAGACTGAAAGAATGTAATATTTATTTATACATGTTATACGAATTGTAATTAAAATGCTTTACATGGCTTGACAAATTAACCTCTCTTTTCTGAGGGGAGGGGGCTCCTTCTGTCATTTCTGTGTTGAAGTGCCACATCCACTGCCTGACAGCTGAGATAAAATTTAAGCTGCTTTCAGAAGAGAGAAGAATAGAGATATATGAAAGTTTTTCAGCGTTCTAACCCTTCTTTTGTGAACCGCTTCTCCTTCCCACCCAACTTGTGGTGATGATGATGGATGGCAGGAGAAGACAAGCAGTCAGGCACAGTTCAGGGCAGTGTCACTATTCATCTTGTTCATCTTCATGCCTACCATCAGCACAAACAACTCCAGGACTCTCGCTTCTGATGTGTGCAACTTTAGTGCAGCCCAGTCATAATTAATTACGTTGCTTCTCTGATTGATACAGTAGGTTCAGATAGAAGCAAGTTTCACTGAATCACAACTGACATATACAAAGCACCCTGTATCCCAAAGGACCCCAAGCTACTTTACAAGCTAAGCACAGTGATGCATCAGCCACACCTCAGGGATCAGTATATCTTCCTGGGAAAATGCAGGTCTCTGAGGTGAAAAAGGCATTTACAGCACAGAGCTGCAAAATACAACAGCAGAGGAGCAAGAAAAAATAGTACGGAGCAAAAATAATACACCATGGGAGCACAGAATATAATTGTTTACACCACATTTTTAAGAAGGTTTTTAATGTTCTGAACAGCCCCTGTTACAGCACATGAAGAGTGGCATCACCAGTAACTCACTGCTCCTGAGCACTCTGGGATACTGGTACAGCACTGGCTGAAGAGGAAGAGGGTGATTACTAAATCACTGTTTCTAGTCCGTGCACCCTGACTTTGCTCTTTGCTTTTGGCAGCTGAGGCTTTATAGGATCAAAAGAGAAGAGGGTGTCTCCATCTGACATAAACTGTTGGCTACTGACAGAAAACCTTGTGAGGAGAATTCATCTTGGTCTGTATTTTCATGATGACACGTGCATGTCTTTCTTGGTCTTACTATTTCCCTGCATTGTCTAAGAAAAGCATTCCACAGTGAATGAAAACATTATTCCTAATTCACCTCCACTCCAAACACTCGTGCTTTTTTTCAAGAAGGAAAAATGTGTCTTTATTGAAATTAAAGGGAGGAGGGGTATTAGGGAATTAAAGTTTTGCATGAGAAACTATTTTGCAATTCCTTTTCTAAAAGAGCAGTGTAGATTTAGGTTGAAAGACACATTCCTGTATTAATGCAGTGCAGATTGGATCCAGCATTCCCAAAGAGGAGCAGAGCTCTTCTGTTATGAATACATTGTTTTGATGTTCATTGAAATAATCACTTTTTTTTGCTTTTGTTTGTTGACTGCATGTACAGTTCTCCATTGTCTGTTGACAGACTTAGGCAGGTTGTTTGAAATAACCACCCTTTAGAAAAATTAATTTTAATATACAGTGATGATCCTCATGACACTGGCCAATAAAGCCATGATGCCTCCTTAGGAGTGAGATTTCTTTGATGATCAGCCACGTGCCTGTTCTCCATGACAGTGTTTTGTCATTATATTAGAAAAAAATAGTCTCTGCAGGGTCTCTCTGAAGTGGGTGGTTTCAGGGGCTTGCACACATATCATCCATTGACATTGACTGCAGCCTGTAACACTGGGTTGGACTCCTGCCATTCACAAATACATACGGCATTTGACACATGCTGCAGATTACCACGGACATTCGTTACAGTTCTGACTTCCTCTATCCTGTCTGTGCCATAATAATCGCTTTGCAGACGCTGATGATCATGTACAACTGCCAGCATGAGCACGTGCATGGCCAAAGGGAGAGGACTCAAGCAGCAGTCCCTAAGCATTGCAGGACTTGAGCAGTCAGTGCTGCCACTTTTCCAAAGCAAATTAAATGGCAACGTAACATCCCTGAAGCACACAGAATGCTTTCACTGGTGGGTTTTTTACTAACAGATGCCTGTTGTCGATGTCTTTTAGTTCCTGAGTTATCAACTAATGGACTTCAGCTTATCTCCACATTGGCAACATGGTGGGGTTTTAAAGCTGTGAGAGGAAGACACGTGATGTACTGCTATCGTAACATGACATCACATTACAGAGGCAGAAAACCTCTGCTCCAGGTTCTGTACCATGCATGTGATAGTAGTTGAAATGTGGAAAATATGCTCAGATGGGACACAATGTGTTTAACAACAGGACCACATGATGCAAGGCCTCTGATGCTTGAGAGAAGGAAGACTGAGGAAGCCTCCCCAGTCCCAAGGTTCTGCTTCAGCTATTTTGTTAGTCACAACTAACAGCATTTCTGTCGAGATCCACAGCTGCTGTAAATCTGCACGTCTCCACTGAAGCCATCTGGCAGAGCCACACTAATTGACAGCAGCCAGGAGCCTGGACTTTTGATTTGATCTATATGAGAAGTTCCTGACTATTGAGGAAGAGTTTTAAAGCTGCTTTGCCACATGATAGAACTGAATTTGTGCCTCACAGGATGAGGGGTTTGTTTACCCCTGTCGTGAAAGTGAGAAGATAAAGGCTACCAGGAGCATTCTGGAGGCTTGGGAGGATGGGGACGATGCTTGCCTTTCCTGGCACAGCCTGCTTGATCCCTCCCTCCTGGTGGGGTGGGGAGAGAATTGAAAGGGTAAAAGTGAGAAAACTCGTGGGTTGAGATAAATGCAAAATCTGCACATACAATCAAAGCAAAACAAGGAATTCATTCAGCACATCCCATGGCAGGCAGGTGTTCAGCCATTCCAGGAGTGTTTCCAGCACAAATCCAAAATATAGTCCCACACACTGGCTACTGTTAAGAAATTTAACTCTGTCCCAAGTCAAAACCAGCACAAACATAAGCCCAGGGGAAGCTTAGAAGAGGTCATTGATTTTGACTCCAGTAACTTGTGGCTGAACAGAAACGTGTCTTCAAAATCCCATGGTCTTTGCAAAGGAAGGGTCTATTTGAAGAGACAACAGAGGGAATTAAAAAAGGGGAAAAACTCAGCCCTGCCTTCACATTTAATTTTTCTGAAGCTGTAGAACATGGTGCTTCAGAAACACAGGCAGATACTGAAAATTTTTCCCTTTCTCTTCCATTGACCAAAAATTCTGTCAAAAGCCCAGTTCTGAGTGAACCATCGTAAATGATCATCTCAGCAGGGAGGAAACCACCGGGCTGTGAAATATCATTTATTTGAGAATTTCACATTGGGTCAAATGCCAGGATTTACATTTCTTAAGCTTTGCTGTGCTGCAGTTACAAAGGCACTGGGATGGGGCTCAGAGAGCTGCTCTGAACATCCCTCTTGGCAGCGTGCCTTACTTGCCAGATGAGGGAATCTATGAGTGCCAGGGGTGCATGGCTGCAAAGATAACACGCTGAAAGGTACATTTTTCTGTCAAGGAGCCAAGATGGAAATTCATTAATAATAATTTGCACTTAGAGGAGAGCCTTTCATCTGAGAAGCACGGTGACTTCCAATTGGTAAAGGATAAAAATGTGAGCAGGCTCAAAGGGGCCTTGTTTTCTCCACTGAGACAATGCTGGGTGAACAGGGTCCCCTTCTCGAGCCCAGCTGTGCCTGGGGGAGGGCTGGGTCTGCTGCAGAGAGGTCATCAGTGAAGTCACCTGGTGAAGGCAGCAACCAGGAGCTTGGCCTGCTGGGAGGAGGCGAGCAGAGCATTTGGGGTGTTGCAGCTGAAGGCTGAGGGTTGTTGAAGGCCCTGGAGCTGGTGAGGCAGCCATGGGATGAGAACAATGGTCACAGGAGAAGAGAGTGGGTGAAGGTGAGAGAAGAGAAGCTCTCCTGCTGCTGTGAGGCTGCTGGTACAGAATGGATCCTGGTGAAAAGTGAGTCCTGCTTTGTTTGGCATTTTTTTTTTTAACTGCTGGGCTGTGTTTGGAGGGAAGGAGAGATGTTATTGCTCCCTTAGGTGTCCCAAGTGTGGAAATTGGCAAGAGATGCTGTGTGTTGATTGTGCTTTCCCTTGCCACAGGGCGGGCCATTGCTAAGGGAGTAAAATGCAATTTGCTTGGTATATGTCTGTGGGAACCCCTGATAGTACAGAGTCAGCATGGTACAGCCTGGATCAGATGTTGGATCCTGGATCCTTCTGTTATGGTTTAGCTGCTAGAAACTCTGTATTCCTTCAACCAGTGAGCATACTGCCTTGCCCTCAGCTTCTGGAAATACTTTGATGTTGATTAAATTTGAGAGATGACCTGAAAAAGGCTCTTGCTTTTGGAAAGCAGGGATGCAGTTTAGTTCATGGTGCTGCACCTAGCTTGCTGGGTTGGAAATAGGATAGTGAACCCCCAGTGTTTGCACATATATTTCCTCTTTCCTTCACACCAAGCTCCAAGACCAGTAGCAGCAGGGGCGTTGCTCTGTTTTGAAAGACTCCAAAGCTGGATTTCAGTGCTTAAAAATATGCTGTCAGCAAAGACGCAGCAGCAGACAGAGATAATGATGCAAATTACTGAATAACTCTCCCTCTTGATTACTTATTTTGGGGAAATTCAAACACATTCTTTTTGTGCTTGCGTGGAGAGGGATTAAAGCTCTTTGTGTGGAGTGATATTGTCAAAGCCAACCACAAGCATCTTGGAGACAATATGTCTGATGTTCAGCTGAGCCATATGAAGTTGTAAAGATTCCCTGTACTAGTCATCCCCTTGGCTGCTGCAGGGGATGCTCTGTGCACTGTCAGGCACATCACAGCCAGTTGTGCACCTTTCTAGAGGTGCAATAGCATGTTTAGAGATAGTTGGTAGCTACTTTTTTCCTTGGATCCTGTGTCTGGAGGTTTATCAGGTAGCCAGTTTCCAGCATGCTCTGGTGCTATTTAGGGTGCTGGGAACACTGAAGTACCTCAGTGCTCTGGCTGCTGGAGTAGCTTCTGAGCCCTTCTGGGCCTTGTGCTGCAAGGCAGGTGCAAGGTCAAATTTAATCCCCTAAATTTGGATAATATGAGTAGCAACTGAATTCCTGGAAGCCACAGTTTAGGTTGGAATCCTTCATAAACAGATTGCAGCATCATAATTACCTGGGCACTTCTGTCTGGCTACAAACACAGGATAGAAGGGAGATCTTGCAGAAGGCTTTGCCACTGTCTCACGTGTGACCTAGTGGAAAAGGCACCTGGCTGAGAAATGCCTGTTCTGCCAGTGGCCGTATCAAACTCTGCTCATTTGCTGCTTGTTTCTTACACTATTGGATACTTCAAGCTGCCATCTAGCTTCCTGAAATTGCTGATTTAACTTCCAGCATTACTAATTAAAAGCCACTGCTATAAATTTATGTTATTTAGGTCTCCTGTGAACTGTGCAGAGAGGGAAGTTGGAAGGAGATGTGGGCAGTTTATGTTGCAGAAATGAAGAATGAGAGCAAAAGCCCATGAGAGAAAAGTTAAAGACTGAAGTTGTATGAAGGCTGGGATTGCATTCTTAGTATGCTTTCTATAATGCATGGATAATTTCCCTGTGTTGGTCTTTCCCGGTCTGGAGTGATAATTTTCCTGGTTTGAGGTTAAGAGTTACGTAACTTCCTTGGGCCTTAGCATGGCTCTGTTGTCTGGCTCTTGTTACATGGAGTGGGAGCAGCACAGGAGGTACCAAAACCTCCACTCTGACACTCTGTGCTAGCATCCTGCATGATGAACAGTACTGGTGGTAAGAGCGGTTGGTGTTTGTAACTGATAATGAAGCTATATGTGATAGTGACTTCTTCTGGGGGCAGGTCATAATTGTATGTTTTCTGATGATGGGGAAGATTTTGGCTCCCAAATTGTACAGTTTACGAGGCTCTGTTTGGACAGCTGAACTGCAGGCATTTGAGACAGACGGGCACCCAAAATGCTGTGTAGCTACAATTGTCACTTCTGTGTCATTTGGTAGCAATTGCTACATGAGCAGAACTATCTGGGGACTCTTCTTTGGTTAGGATGACACTATACATCTTATAAAACTGAGTTGAGGTTACCATAATGATGAGACTCTATTAATTTAATATGATATTGCTACAGGGCCTTTTCATGGATTGTCTGAAAAGATTAATATTCTTTAAGAGAAACACTTTGGCAAATCAAGTCACCATTTCCCATTCTTCATCTCCACCCCAGAGTTTTGGGATCTGCCATTTACTTTTTCCATCACGCCTCTAGGTTCGTCATACCACATCTATCAGCATGGAATGCCTTCTACACCTTTCCTTTAAAAGCCTGCAGGAATCTCTCTTTTGCATTGTAGGGCATGGTGTCTTCTTATTTTAAAGCCTACTATTACAAAAAATAAAATGCAAGATCATGTTGGGGGGAAGAAAGAAATGAGCAGGTCTGATAACTGACAACTTCAGGGCTTTCTGGAAGCCCACCAACCAGACTAAAATGGAAGTTTCCAGCCAGTGTAGAGCAAAAGGGATTTGTTCCCAGATGGGCAGAAACAACCATTATAAATCCAGGTGCCTTCCCCCATACAAGGGCTGCTGTTCTCCACAGCTCTACCCGTAACTACCAGAGTTACTTGCAGACCTGCACTTTCCCTCGGGTAATGCAGTGGGACACAGCTGCAGTCGGGTACCTGTGAGTGACAGTTTTCTTACTGCATGAGTTACAAGTAGCTCTGAGGAGATGAGGGAACCTGAATGTCTGTGCTCTCACTGCAGGTCCATGTGAGGCTGCCCTGGTTCCTGCTCTCTGAATAAAAGCCTCTGAACTTTGGTGACACAACCTGGCATTGGCCTGACACTTGTGGCTAAAGGGAAGATTCTTAGATGTGCTAATGAGATGTCCAGCTCATCTCAAGTAGGAAGAAATTAAAAATGTATACAAGAATTACAAATGTGTCACTCTGTGGAAGTGGCTGGAGTGAATACCACCTGTGACAACGTGTGACTGTGAGTGCTTGCTGTGGTTCATCATAGCAATGAATGGCCACGAAGTGCAGTGTTTCCTGTTAAGTTTCCCAGAGCTTCATGTTTGCACCAGTCTGCGAGTACAGGCCTCTTGTAATACTGGATTTTGGAGAGTTCTCCACGTTTCTGGTTCCCTCCTGGCAGTCTTTCCAGTACTATTGTCTGTCCATGAAGTAATTGCTATAATAGGGCTCATATTTATTCAGCTGCTACCTGTAATAGGAGCAGATCAAAACACATTTTTTCTCTTTAGAAAGACAAAAGATACAGAGGCTTTTTTCTTCTTTCTTTTTTTTCCCCAAATCTTCCCCTACCTCTACCTACAATGGGAACAAAGGGGGTAAAAAGTCCAGTGTAGTTAAACTTGGATAGCTGGAAGTGCAAGGCTAAAGATGCAGCTGTCCAGTGCCTCTTCTCAGTGCCGTTCTGATCACCAGAGCAGATGTGGGGGTGACTACAGTTTTCAGTGATCCAAGGATTGCCATGGAAAGCTCTTCTGCAGCTTCTGGGATGAGGAACCTATGGGGCCAAGGCAGTGGCATGGGAGCTCCACGTCTAGGGCATGGCCACCTGTGCAGCATTTAAATATTCCTGCATTCCTCTGGTCCCTGTGTAGGTTGACATATGTTGTGTGGACCTTCTGTTTCCACTTGTGTAAGGTACTGGGTATCAGTGAGGAGGAGAAAGTGAAAGGATGTGTAGAAAGGTCAGGAGGAGGAGAGAAGGCCTGTGTATGTCTTCCCTGCTTTTGTCATGTCTTATTTTAGTTCAGTAGTTTTAATGCCCTAGTGTAAAATGCCCTTAGCTTTGGATTTATGCACCAGGTTATGCTTTGAGAAAATAACCAGTCCTGTGTACTTACAGGTTTTATTAAAAAAGATGAGGAAATAAATATAAAAGGAAAGAGGCACATTGCTAAACCAATCCAGTACAATTTCACTAAACTACCAGAATAAAATAATGCAGCAATTAAAGGCTGCTGTTAAAACTGAATCCATAAATCGGTGAATTCAAATTAACTATTCACTGAATTAAACCAGCAGGTAATCAAATTCAGGGATAGGGTTGGTGCTAAGAGGCATTGCTCTGTGTTGGTCTCATTGGAAAAACATACGGAGAAGCCAATTTTTTTCAAGTGAGGCTATAAACCAGTTTTGGCCAGTACAGTCCTTCAGCTGGCGAAGGGCATAAGCACACGGGAAGTAAATGCAAATGGGACATGAAAATAAACCCTTCCCAGGGCTGTACCTCAGTGCAGACAAATGCAGAGAATTGGTTTGTGTGTCTATCTTATTATTGGCACCTGCAGCAAAAAAAAAGCCTCTTTGGGGCTTGTTCTCTCCTACCTTCAGTACCACTGTATCTTCCAGCAGGCTTGCTCTGGAGACAGTGATTGAGCTGCAGGCAACCCAGTTTCCCTTTAGGACTTTTGGTGGCTGAGAAAGGGGGAATTTCAGAGCCTCCTATTCCCTTCTAGGGTACAGCCACTGACCGTGGGAACACCAATCCCTGCTCCAGACTCATTCATAGCAACAAGGGAGTTGTGTAAGGGGCAAGGGAGGAGACACAGGGACCCTCATGCTCTGTGGTGTCTGGAGGTATCACTGTGATGCCTGGACAAGTTTGGGGACAGATGAGGTGGCTGTTTTCCCACCTCCCCTGCTTCTAGATGGGTGCCTGTGTGAAGCAGTATCCTGCACTGCCAGCACGATCCTTCCATGGCAGAGAGATGGAAATAATAAATGACCTTTCACTTCACAAAACCTGCTCAGTTAGCAGTAAGCATATGTTCTTTCCGAAATACTCTGATAGCAGCATGAGGGAAGAGAGGGGGAGGCCAGCCAGGAAGTTTGATGTCAGCCTTCTCCCTGAGGTAATGGGCATAAAAATCTTTGTATGCTGAGAAGTCACTTTAACAAAAAGTATTAACCTATTTAGCCCGTTTGTCTCCTCTCTCATCAAGCATCTCTCTAACAACAGTTATTTCTTGCCTTAAATTGGGGAACTAATCCATGTGATGTCACAACTGGTGCTTTGGAGCTAGTTGTCTCGCTCTTTAGAATAAATTCACCTCAAATTCTCTCAGTGAATTTGTCCACTTTGTGTCTGTCCGGAGTAGGGAGTTTCATTGCGCTAACCTAGCGAAAGTGAACCTGAGATTCAAACCCAAATCTGTATCCCTGTAGTAAAAAGGTAAAAATAAGACAACCAAAATAATAAAATGTAAAACAGAGCCTTTATTGGAAAGAAGGCATTCACTTACAGGTAATGCAGGAATTCTCCATGGGACTGCTTTTCCTTGGGGAGTGGCACATGAGCAGCTGCATTTGCATGTTTAAACAAAAATGGATGGTTGAAAAAGGCTTGATGCAATTTTGGTTCTAAAAAGGCCTGCAAATACCCTTACTAGCAACTTCCCATCAGAGCCCCGTGTCTTAAGTAGACGAGTTTAATTAGTTCAGTTCCATGCAGCATTGGTAATCTGCAGGAACTGGAAATTTCTGAATCTCCCTTGGGTATTAGTGACACAATGGTTAAAAATGCAATTTGAAGGCTTTTGCAGATCCTTAGTTAAAGCAGAGCTGTAGGAAACCAGTTCTGAGTCAGTAAAATTCAGCTCCAGATAATCTTGATCCTTGAGCTCATCTCTTTGAGCTCTCCATCTAGCAGGAATATTAGCAAATACCTGGCAGAAAATCTTCAAGCTGAAAGAGCCAGACTCATTTGGCATCGTGCAGTGCCCTTTAGGAGTAGGCACTGTCTGTCCTGGGCTTCCAGCCAAAGGTTTCATCATTATGATGTTTATGAAGAAAAATTCTAATGTATCTGTTCTAAGAAAAAGATAGTCCTAAGATTTCAAGGTTAATTAAAACCAGGCTGATAGTGGGGAGGATCAGGAACTGGTGTATTCCTCAATAGCCAAGAAGAAATTTCCCAGGAAGGCGAGTGCTAACCTGATGTAGTAAAGGGAATCTAGAGAGTGCTCACCTAGGCAGAAATCTCGGCCAAGATTGCAGGAGGTGATTAGATGCTTAACCTGTATCAAGATGGCATTGGCATTGTAGGGCTGCTCTGTACAAACGCAGGCATGCAGTGCTGCTCGCCAGAAGATGGCACTCTAAGTGTGAAGTATGGCATGCTTCATGTTTCAGACTCCTAGCTGCTTGCTCCTCAGCTACTAGGTAATAGTTTATGCACATGCAGACCTAGAGCTGCCTATAAGGGGGCTGTGAACCGGGAAAATTGTTTGATTTTTTTTTTTTTAAAAAAAAAAGGTGCAGCTGAAATGCTTTTCTTTTCTTGGTGACTTGTGAGATCTGTTGAGAGATTCTGGATTTTCTTGCACAATTTTAGTATTGCTGTGTCTCCACAGGGAGAGGCGTCTGCCCTTGGATAGCACAGTTCCCCTTCAGTGGCATTCCTCTGTCTGCAAATACAGATACAGTGTTGTCAGTCTCTGTAGCTGCACCTCAAATATAAAGGAAATATGAGCTTCAGGACCTCCTGCAGTAATTGAGTGTGTGGGGGAAGAAATTGTGTGGTGTTTGTTTTGAGTGTGTGGTGGGGGGTTTTGTTGTTGTTTTGTTTTGGTTTTGTTTTTGTTTTTGTTTTGGTGGTGGTTGTTTTGCTTCTGAATGAATAGGAGCTTAAAATGAAGATGTAATTGTTATGGAGATGTGTCATACCTAAGGTGAAGTTGCAGATCTTAGCAGCTAGAAAACGTTACTAACTTTACAATGTTTCTTGTCAGTAAAAGCAGAGGGGCCAAGGAGGGAGAAACTTGTAGAGCTGTCTTCTCTGCTTTCTGTATCACTGATGTAAAGAGCATCAGAAAAAGCTTACGTTAGTTGTTGATGATCTCTACAGAGTGCAAATAGTTCTATGAAAGCAGCATGGCTATGGGCTCTCTGCATGTCCATGTCTGACTGTGAGCATGTGCCACAAACTAGGAGAGAAGTTAGGGCAGGGACTCGGCAGCAGATGAGATCTTCAGTGAGTTACTGGTGGCTGTCTGGGTCCTATTGCCCCAGGGTTACTACTGTGCTGCTGTTCCTCACACTTATATTGTTCTGCATGATACTCCACTGTAAATTCTATCCTTTCAATTGCCTTTCTAGCCATAGATTAAGCTATAGCAAAGTAAATTAATACCGATGATACTTCACCTCTCTTCTTCGTTCTTTTGTTGTGCTGCTCGTGTCCCTTCCCTCCAGTGCACCCCTCGTACCCTGCTCTGGTTGTGCTTCTACCTATGAGCATGACCTAAGGCAACTCTAACTGTAGCTGAAGAGGAGGCTGCAGAGAGTATCTCCTCCCTCTTGGACACCCCCAAGCATTAGAAAAAGTATTGCAGAGCTGTGTTGTACGTGCTGCACTGTGAGCAGGTCCAAGGCAGCCCTGTACCATCCTGCCCGGGCAGGGTCGAGGGTGGGCAGTTAAAGGGAAACCTTGCACAGTGCTTGGGAAAAGGACTGGTTGGGTGTTGTGCATGGAGCTCCATACCAAGTATCCTATTGCCATGTTTTAGGCATGCAATAAGCAGAGCCTGAAGTGGTGTCTGGGATGTATCCATATCGGGGTGTTTCTCCATGGCAATCGAGATCAGCATGCGAAGGAGGCACAGCAGCAGCGCATCAATTCCCCTCCTTGATCGATAGCCCTGAGCGATCTAGGAGGTGTGGTACCAACTTTCATACCAATTGTTTTCCCGGGGAATGCTTCAGGAGTAGCTAATCCATTCAGCTGCCATCTTGCAGAGTAAGAAATATAAAGTTCTAATACAGATGCCTCTTCCCTTCTCAGCAAGCACCCCCCCGTTCTGTTCCTTTCATTTCTTGCACTATAGTCCATTCACACAGACTTTCCTTAAGGTAAAAGATCATAAAGTTTGTGAGCAGTGGAAGAGAATTACTTTTGCTTTGCAAGTACTATAAAAATGTTTCTTTTTTCCCCTTCAGCATCAAGCAGAGTTGTAGTTGAGGAGAGTAAGTTAATCTTTTCATATCAGGGCAATAACTGAGCTGCAAAGTCCATCCAGAGCTCATCTTTGGCCATTTGGGTGAGCACAGCCACGCAGTATTTACAACCCAGAAATTGCCAGATCTGCCCTTCTCTTTCCTCATCGTTTACCAGCAGATTCTTCTGTTCTACTTAAGCCCAAATTTTAATGATTCTGTTACTTTTATTTTTTTTTCCCTTCCTTCAGCACTTGGGAAAATAATCCCATTGCTGTGATGATGGCATCATTTAATATTCCTGTCTGGAAACCACTCTGTTTTCTTAAATTCAGACCCAGAGAAGTGACAACTAGTGGCCTTAGACTTAGCGTTGCTTATATGGATTCCAAAAATTTCCTTTTATTACAGTACTGAGCTAAATGAAATTATAGAAGGGCAGTGAGGAGCCTCAGTTCATTCTGATTCCCATATGCTGCTCTTGATTATGGAGTCAAGATGGGTCAAGTGGCTCATTTAAACGAGTAGCTGGTGAGGCAGGGACCTGTGAAGGACCGAGGAAGTTGGTTTAAGCCAGAAAAGGCATTCATTCCCAATTATGATTCTGAAAATCCTCTCTAGATTTGGGCACACCTGCTGAAGAATCACAAGAGGGATAATCCATCCAAGCAACCAGTTCAGCCTATTGCAAAGTTCATGTGGGTCTGTGATCTTGAGGGTCATTTGGTGTTTGTTTATTATTTTTAATCTCTGCTTGGTTTAGCTGACAGTGCCAGAGTCTGGATTTCAGTCTTGGATAATACAAGGTTAAGATGGTTTTGTGTGCTAGTGGGTGAGGAACAGCCTTGGACTAGAATTCGCTTCTAGTGCTGCTAGTTTTCATCTTGAGGTGTATGGTTCTTCTCTCTGTTTTCCCTAGAAACTATTTAAATGCACAAATCCATGCTCTGCCCCCTCAGGAGTGCTAAGAGGCAGCACTGAACAGCCCCAACAGGCTGAAATGCCCCCCCAAGCTTGTGAGAGAGCCCAGCTGTTAATTGAAGGATCCTGACAGGGCCGAGTCCCTTGGGAATCCCTGGCTGCTCTCCAAGCCACTGCATCAGATTGATAGCTGAAATGTAGATCTCATTTTCTCTTAATCCATCAGGGAGCCTGCCTCTGATTGTGCACCTCAGGGATCCCTTTATCCTTATGGATTTATTAAGCTGTTAATAGATTTCACCATCGTCAAGCTGTGACGTGCCACCTTGTTGGAGCCACCTGTGTTGGCTTCCCTTTCTGTGTTTTTGGGTTAATCTGGGATAGATTTGCTGCCTCTGGTGAAGGTTTGGGTGCAGGCAGCTCTTCTGTGGTGCTTTAGGAGCAGCAGCTGTCTTCAGACTCCCTGAAACTGTGCTGATGTCAATTCCATCTGGATGCACTGGAGCAGCTTGGAGAAGTAAGGGAGAAACAGTTCCTTCCCCAGTTAGTTCTTTCTGCTCAGTTCAGAGTAAACTGAAGTAATGGTAAAAATGCACCTCTGGGTTATCAAGGACTTGTCAGCTTCAGTCCAGAGAAGAGCATGAACTTCTAGCAGTTTTCTGCTTGGTAGAAGGGCAAAAGTGATGGAAGGCAGAGAGCTCCACTCTGTCACTACAGCTGAAGTTTTAACTGTGTCACTGCTGACCCGTGACTTCCCTGCAGGTTCACAGCTACTTAGTCCTCCTTAAACATCCCTTTGGTCCAATGGATGGAATTTTATTTATTTATTTTTAAGAGCATATGTGACTGTGTGTTCTGATCTGTGTGCAGTGCTTTGGGGGTTGCAGAGGGCTTTTTCTTTTGTGTACTTGAGCAGCATTCAAGCGTTTGTGGGCCATAGAAAAATTTTGGAAAAGATGTCATGTTAGAGAAAGGGAAGGGAAGATCCAAAAGAGAGGCAAATTAGAACAAGGCGGGGGGAGGGGGAGAACAAATGTAAAAGAAATACCATGACCTTTTCAGGAAGACTGAATTGTGATCTGTCTTCTGAAGTTTGACTGCCACATCTGATAATCCTAGATTGTGTTTCCTATTCATGCCTTAACGTATGTCCATCACCTGATCTCTGCTCCAGTTGCTACAGCATCTTTTCTCTTTTCCTTGTCTCTGCTCTGAAAATGTTTACATTTGCATTCCTTTTCTTCCATTAAAAACTTCTGGGATTTGGTTTTTGAATATAAGTGTTGGCCAAAACTTTCAGATCTTGAATGCCATTTGGGTAGAAGCCCCACTGGTGCCAGTGCTGTCTGCAGGCTTTGACGCGTCCCCAGCGAAACTTGCCTTTGAGTTCCAGCCTCGGTGACTGTTCTTGTGCCATTTGGTCACCCTTTGAAGCTCATTATGCTGCTCTATCCCCATACTCAGCTCTTAGTTTGATCTTGTCCACAGCATCTCTCAGGGTGTTTCAAAGAGCGGTATTGTAGGCAGGATTATTCAGCCAGTGACTGTAGATAATGGAACATGAAGGCTGGGACATGAGCACTGCTACATTTGTCTGGTTCACTCCTTCCTTCTGTTTTCACCCGGCTCTGTCTGATTGCCCTTGTCACTGTGTTGGTCTCTGCTGTATTCCTCTGCCCTGGACATTGCCTGTAATTACTTTCACACAGGGTCGTAACTCAACATCTCTACTGTGTTTGGAGAGCTTGCAGCAGTGTTAATAAAACCTGTCCATTTGAGCACCCTGTTCCATGCGTGCTTAACTCCACTGAGATCCAAGGGTGGCACATGCTAAGTGCATCAACCCTTTTAGATGTCTTTTAAGATTCCATAATATTCCCAGGAATTATTTCGAAATCTTGTTCTGTCCTTATTGATGTATACAAAGTATTACTAGAGTATGGTTTCAATTAGTCTTGCAGGCAGAAATTAGTCATAAATCACCTATCACTTCTATATTTTACTTGGAAATATGAGAAACCTTTCTTTCCAACCTGAGGACTGTTACAACTACAAAACTGCCTTGTACCATTAATGTGGTGGTTTGGTAAACCTCCAGAATTTTCCTTAAGTCTTGCATGTGACTTTTATGGATCTACACTATAACTTATTTAATTTGGTATTTATTTTACATGATGATAAAAAAACCCCAAAACATTTCCCATCTTTGCTATCATCTTCACTTCCCAGGCTGTCAAAGGGAAGTGGGAACCTGAACATGCAGCAGCATAGTAAGGATTCCTCTTCCTTCTCTCATAAAAGCAAAAAACTTGGCAAAACTTAGTAGCTGAATGCTGTAGGTGTAGAGGGAGAGCTGATTTTGGGGACTGATTCTGTTGCATTTAGTAATCAAAACAGAAAGGGAAGAGTCAAGCACTTAGTCCCTCAAGTCCCCAAGGTAAATCTGCTGCTGAAAGTTTTGTTCTGGAGTTTATTGCCACAGCTCTGTGTGTATATACTCAAATATGATAGTGGTGTTTGTTTCATTTTGCATCATAAATAGTTGCAAAGTAAAAATGGAAAATACTGGCAGTTAAAGGAGAAACAACTTTATGGATAAAAGAGATGGTGGGGTTTTAGTCATGTAGGTATTGGCTTAATTATTGTGCAAGTGCTTTCTTGAAAAGAATCTTAGAGCAATCTGCTATCTTAAATTAATTACTGGAAGTTCCACACTGTCTTATTTGACTCGCTCGTGGTGCATTAGGTAATAGAAGTAAAGTGATGGTTTGTCTCAAGATAAAATTCTCCTTGATGAAGCTTCTTCAGTAAGTGCCTTTTTGAATCTGACCTGGCTTACATTTAAAATCTTTGTGAATGAAAAATGCCTGAGTTGAACCAAAACTTGGGATAAAACAAAAGCTGTTTGGGAAACTTCTGTTTATTGTAGAACCGGAGGTTTTGAAACTCTTTAGTGTGTAACAAGTGGCTGGAATGACAGAGTAAGTTTCTGGAGAGACTCCATGCAGCAGGTGAAAGCTTCAGGGTCGATTCTGTGTTTTGTTTTGTTTAGTCTTTAGGGATCTCTGATGGTTCAGACAGCAGATGCACTTGTAGAGTCCTTGGGCAGCTCTGGCTCGTGCTATTCCAGCCTGGCCTGACTGCTGTACCCAGGAGCCACCCCCTTGGAAAGGTTGCTGGTGGATGATTAGTGGTACACATGGGAGGAAAGGTTTCCCAGTGAGGTTGTTGCAGAATTAAGAAAGCTTGGGGGGAGGCAGGCAGATCCCCTGCTGCTTCTAACAATAAAACAAAACACAGAGGAGTAGAAAGGGGATTTGATCGTGTTTTCCTCCTCTGCAGGATTTAAAGGTCTTTAACAAGCAGCGTTAGTGGAAGCTGGTTTCCTGTGGCTTTAGGGAGAATCTGGACCTCCCTGTGAAGTCTTAAATCACAGGACTGACCTCAGAGGAAAGGCAGGGATATGGGTCCTGCAACTCTGCCCCTACTTCAGTTTTCAGAGTTGTATAGACACTTTTTGGTATGAAGTATAATGTTCAGCCATCCAAAAATGCAAAAGCTTTATAATTAGATGGGCAGAACTCATCCTCTGTTAAGAGACTGACACTT
>JANHFX010026181.1:227857-264509 GCA_027560015.1 Chloroceryle amazona
ATGGCTGATTCACGTCTGATACCCAACTGATGGTGCTGAGGGTAGGTAATGTGTGCAGCATAATGGGCAGTTGTAAGCTGTGGACTGGAGAGTGTAGAGACTTCTTATTCCAGTTTTGGATGAGAGTATAGAAGAGGCTTTAGGTGCCACTGAAGGTTTGTGGTCCATGGTCAGGCTTTGGTTTCTAACAGAGGTATGAAAAAGCTTTGATTGGTAGAAGAATTTCACATGTGGCTGTGCTAATTATTTATTTCTCTTATTTTGCCACACTTGGGATGGAAACACAATAATTAGCTAAGCCTGTGATTACAGTTTACAAGTAGAAGCCTTGAATCTGATGAGATGTTGATTCTATTCTAATTCTTAGTTTAATCCCTTTAAAATAAAGACTCCTGAGGTGTATTAACATGCTAATGAATTGAAGAGCACCTCAAAATGCCCCTGTCAGATAAATCAGAATCATTACACTTGGTATACAAATGGGGGGAACTGAGGCACAGACTTGTTATTTGACCTTGAAAAAGTAATGTCAGGAAGCAAGTTGAGGTCTTCCCCATCTCTCCCGTTACCCCTGAGGCACATCAGTGGTCTCCAGATGATGGTGCAGTGTGGGGTCCTCTCTGCTAGGTCCGCACAGTTTCTGTCTCAACAGGTAAATGTCTCAATGGCTGTGAAGCAACTTCCACAATCCACACTGATAAGAGTCACTCATTTCCATAGTTACAGCACTATTTCCATGGTGATGGCAAGAGTAACTGTAGAAGGGAGCAAAAAGTTGGGCTGAAGAAAGGCCTTCTAAGTAAAGCTGACACTCACTGTACAGCTGCCTCTTGGCTCTGGCTGCTGTACCACCCTTCAAGGACACTGAGACAGAGGCAGTGAGAAAATAGAAAATAGTTGAGTTGTTCAATGGCTCATCATGGGAAAGATGCGGGATGTGTCTGACTGAGGCCTTGGTGCAGTAGGAATTGGAGGAAGAAGGGGAATTGTGCTCAGCTTATGCTGAGGACAAGGTTTTATGCAATTTTACCACACTGGTACAGGGAGATGAGGGCACTCTGCTCAAACATGATGGATTCTGCTAAACTGAAATCAAGACCAAATGATTAACAACTAAAGCAGTTAGTTTGGTTAGTCTTAAACACAGTCTGAGGCTTGAGACTTCTCCAGCAGTAATTATTTTTTTGAGGAAATCCCTAACAGACGAGATGGGAATGTGCTATACACAGAACAAGCAGAAATTCTGAACTGAACTGTCTTTTATTTCTCTCTAGACACACACTTGGCTTACAGAAAGAGGAGAGTGTGCTGGGGAAGAGGGATGAAATGACACAACACAAAAGACAGCTGAAGTGTTTGTTTTTATAGGCATTGCAGCAATAAAGGGTGATTTCTGGGATGGGCTATAAGTAAGAGTTACCTTTTAATTATAAACAGTCATGACAGACCTGAAAGAAAGGGGATGGTTGGAGGAAAGAGCAACAGTTCTTCTGTCCTGTAACACTTCATCCCTCAGCACCACTTAGAACGGGCTGGCAGCAATGGCCAGGGTACAGCTGCAGGCAGCCTGGGATGATTTTCCTGCATAGCAATAAGAGCTCTGCTGCAGCAGCTTGATGGGTCACAACATCAAGTTCAAATTCAGCAGATAGGAATCGGTGGCAGTAAGTTAAACCTCTCTCACACCCTGGTGAAGGCCCATGGAGTGCTGGCTGTGTGCAGAGCCACCGGCAGGACCTTAGACCCATTTTCCTCCCACGCTGGGATGCAGAGGGGCTGGGAAGCTGAGCTTGGAACAATGCCATTGCTGACACGAGAACCAGAGTTCAAGGGCAGATTTGGCCAGTGCCAGACAAGGTGTTGGCCTGAATAGGTGTTACTTTATCTCAGTTCGTACATTAACAGGATTCAGCTGATTTTATTTGAGAAAAAGCAGTAGTGGAATGAATGGGCATTTTCCAATACCATTTGAATCTGATGTCTGTTTTAATTTGTATCTCATGCCAAAAATGATGGCTTAATTGTAACTGTCAGCCTTTCAGGAGGTAGTGACTTTACTATGCTCACTATAAACAAGTCTATTTTAAATTCTGGCAACTAGGGGCAAACATCTCTATAAAATAACTGGAGCTGGGCAAAAACCTCAGCCAGGCTTTTCCTCCCCTCTGTAAATTACACTCAAGCACAGCTCTGCCTGTGCTCACATCACTTGTGTGTTCTCTTCCCACAGATGCTCTAGTTTGGGTATTTGCTGGCACATTCTGCTCTTAAAGTGAGCATAAGGAAATGTTAATATGAAGTGTTTTTCTTTCATGCCTGTCCCTGAGCTCCCTCCATTAGAACTGGATGAAAAATGACTGAAAATGTTCATCTGCTTTCCTCCACCCCATGTGCTTCCACACAGTATTACCAAAACTGCTGTAATTTCAACAAAGCTTAAGGGAAAGCAAATTACCATATTTCTCCAACACAACCCAGTTTCCCACATTAAAAAACAAAACAAACCCAAACCAGCCAACAAAAGATAAAACCCACCCCAAGGCTTATTTTCTGTTCCTTTCCTTGTGCATTGAGGAAACTTGAGATCTGGCTACCTGCAGGGACTGCAAGCTGAATGCCTGTGACTGAAATGATGCCTCTGCTTCTTTTGGTCTAGCATTTGACATCTGGATGGCTTTCAGTAGTAACAGCTGAAAAGGCTCAAATCAATACGATGTGCCTCTCGTTCCTAACAAGTAGCATCCTACTCCTACTAGAGTTGGAAAAGGCTAAGAGCAGGTCTGGCACTCTGCTTATCTAGGCTTGGCTTAAACATGCAAGGCTGTGTGGATCTCTTGGGAGCTCACGTCATTCTGGCACAGGGAAGTCTCGCCTTGGTGCTCTGCCTCACCGCATACAGTTACCCAGATGTCATTCTGGGGCCAGATGCTCTCTCTTGCTGGACTTGCATCATGCTTAGGACACACAAAAAACCTTCTTGGTGAGCCCAAGTTTTCTTTGCAAGTGAGGCAGAATAAACTCTAAGCAAACGTACAAGGTACGTGGGTTGTGGCAGCAGTGCTGCTGCTCGAGGCGCAGGATCGCGAATGCCGATCAGCTGCCTGTGGATGGGCTGTTGAGGACTCTGTCCCCTTCTCCAGTGCCACTGCCCTTTACTGCAAGGACTCCTCTTCTTCTGCAAGGCCCAGTGTCACAGAATGGAGTAGGGAGGGCTCGTGAGCTGGGTGGGCATACACAGGACAGACAGGGACCATTGATACCACCTCTCCTTGACTGCTTGTATCTGCAGCTGGTCTGAGTTTCTAAATTTTTATTTCACAGGCACAATTTAAATTGCTACATATATATGAAAAGCAGACAACAGGGTTCTCTGCCAGCCAGGGACACGAATCAGGTTAGGTAAGTGAGAATAATAAAATATTGCTTAATATACTGCAATAGACACAGCAGATGTTTAACTTTTCTTTCAATAAAAATGACCCCATATCATTTTATTAACTTCAGGGATGCATTAGTCTCTTCTTCAGAAGGCAGAAGAAAATGTCTATTGTCACAAAAATTAAAGAGGAAATTGAAGGAGGATGTTATCGTGGCATATCTCCCACCACAGTCAGCAGGACCGAGTGAGGCAGTAGCACACTCTCCATTAGAGGCAGCTCCTGTCAATTCTTACTCATATATGCAAAACCAAACAAAATTAATTTGAACCCCAAATTAGCCATCTTTTCCAAGCAGCATGAAAATTAGGCTACTGCTTTCAGCATATATTAACTGCTGCAAAATCATGCAGTTTCTCAGAACATTTTTGGTGTTCACAGAGGTGGGTGCACCACACGTGTGGACGTAGGTGGGTAAGACCATGTACTTTGGTGATAGCCAGGAGTGGGTAGGCTTCCACTGATAGCCAGCTGCTCTCCAGGGCATGGAAATCTGTAAGAATTATGACAATGTAGAATCTGCAGATTGTCATATTTTCTTTCACTACAGCAGGAGGAGGTTCCAGACTGAATTATTTGCTGCTCTGAGAGCATTTTGCCTTCCCAGCTCAGCTGGGTTCACTGTGTTGGTCAGATAATGCTGACTACATTAACATCAACTTTGCCCAGCTTGTTGAAAGAACTGATTGGGATGGCAGCCTCTAGGAAGCCACAAAACGTGCTGACCTTGGGGTCACAATTATCCCTATTATATATGGAAACAAAACCAAAACAACAACAACAACAAAACCCCAAAACAGCAAACCACACCAAATCAAACACTCAAAACAAATGCTTGTTGGCAGGATCAGGACCCAAACTCTGGAATGTATCCATAAGGGACACATCTCTTGCTTTAACTGTGTCAACATACACACTTTTCCTTCAGAAAGCTGCAAGCTGGAGATCAACTAAAGTTATTGTTTTTCAAGATGCTCCAAGAGCTTTTCTCACTCTGTGGAGCGTGTTTTGATGTTTTCAGCTTTTACTTGAAAAGGCTATTTGACCACATTCCAGTTTGACATCTCTCTAAAAATATTTGAAGTGTTCCAGCAATATGAGAACGCTTTGCAAAGCACGCAGCTATTTTAAATTATTGTAGCACTTCATGCTTTTAGAAGTACTTGGACCGTTTTGTATCACATAGAACAATTTCATAACATTAGAGATCATCAAATTTGATGAGGTGGAATGTAGAAATTATGAGGATTGTGGAGAGGCACAGTATAATTTTTGAAATTACTAAATTTTTGAAAACCTGTACCAGTGTCACTGAAAGGCTTTACCCACCATCCTCCTGGCCTCAGTTCATAGCTGTAAATGCTGTTAAACAGCTACACAACTGAAGTGTGGGCTATCATAAGAAAGTGAAGAGAGGAAAGATTGTAAAGGTTCAGCTACTGAGATTCGAGTCTGTTGAAACAGGACGTAAGTGCTTCTCAGACTTTTAGTATCTGTCTTCTCTACACTATCAAAAGGCTTTAAAATTCAGTTTTGCTTGTTTTATGGTGTACTTGCTACATTGGCTCTTTAGGTTCAGAGATAATATTGAATTGCAGCACTTCAGGTTCCTACCTGTCTGTGGAGCTCTGGTCAGTAGGCAGAGGTGTCTCGGCCTACACTATGTGTGGTCCCATACAATGAAAAGGATCCTTGCCCTGCAAGAGAGCTGGGTTCAGTTATGTTGCATCGCAACTGGGAGATTAAAATTACATGCAAGTAGCAGGAGCTCAGCTGATGACCACTGAGTTGTCAGAGGTGACTCAAACACGACTCCCAGTTCTCCTTTGTACTGTGAATGCTTTTTTCATTTAAATTAATCCAGATAAAACCTGCTAGAACTGGTAAGACCGAGAGTCTGTACATATATGCAGAAGTATTAAGATGAGTTAAGACAGAACAGCTCTTTACAGACTGACCTTCTAGATAGGCTCCTAGATATCTGCCATTGTAGACAATCCCCAGTGCAATTTAGACCTTTACAACTACTCCACTTTATTCTTCTAGTCCAATTTAGAGTAACTCTTTAAGCATTGATTTTAATCACTGCTAAACCCCAGCAGAGACCTTCTGCACCATCATAGCCAAACAACCTCCAAAGTAATTTGTTTTCATAATAGCTTAACCTTTGGTGGATGAGACAGACCAGAGGTATCATCCAGTGCCCCATGATTCCCATCACAACTTACAAACCTAAGGTTTTGTATTTGAATAAAAGTTACCTTTATATTCTGTGTAGCCCAGACTGTACACTAATTACCATAACAAGAGGCTGTGTGATCTACCGTGGTAAGAGAAGGCAAGTGTAACTAATCACACGACCACTGTGGGTCATACCTTATGGTAACTGCAGGAAAAAAACCCAACACCCAAATATTACCTGGATTATCTGCTAGTACCAATGTTAAACTAAACTAAAGCATGGCCAGTGATAGCTGCAGTGAAGCTCTGACAGCCCTGGCAAAGTATCTCTCTAGGATTTCCACATATCAACAATAAAGAAATTACAAGATGCAGTAATAATTCATTAATTCTAAAGCTACTCCTAACACTAGATGACATTGCAAAGGCTTGGGTTACAGCACAGATCTCTTTTGCTGCTTTTTTCTACTTTTTTTCCTGCCATTTTAAGTAATTTACCTCATGTAGTGCTTGTGCTGTATTTACAAGCAGAGGAACACCTGGCTCATATTTCTGAGTTATGCCTTTGAGGTGAAATGTCTGCTGTTTGAGAGTAATCACCTGTCTCTCTCTAGTCCTTCATGCCTTTAAGTAGAAACGTTTGGGTTGTTTTTAATTTATTTCTGGAAGAATCAAGATGAAATTTATCAACTCTTAAACTGCAGGTTGCAGCACCTAGAAGGTTCTTTTTTATGCTGAACAGATGAAACACAAACAGCTTATTTCATGCAGGCTCATCTGCATTGAAACACCTTCTTCAGGCTTTTAATGCCCCAAGAGACATCTTAAGACCTACTTAAACAAAATATGATAGAAGTTACAAGTGTTTGTCTGCAGTGGGCCTGAATGACATGGTCCCATTCCTCAGGTCTTGTTCCACCTAAACCTACAGAGCCCCTCCAGAGGCTCGCTTGTCCATTTCATTAATTACTTGGAAGAGAAGGGGAAGACACTTTTCTTCTCTTACCCCAGGAGCTCTAGTCTCAAATGCAAACTATCACCTCTAGTCAGAAGCCATCTGCCATAACACTGCCCTGCTTCTAAAGTCTTCTGTGCCAGCTGATGGATGAAGGCAACAGAAACTATAAAAATGAGCCCCAACAATGATTTTTGTGAAGTAATAGTTATTGCTTTGACAAAGTTCTGAATTGTGAAATGAATTAATGGGAACCCTTCCTCATATTTTAATTAGAGCAGCGTCAGCATAGCAATCTACCCCAAACTTGCAGCTAGACACCAGCCCTTAGCATCCTCTCCATTAAGCCCCTAAGTCTGAACAGAACATTGTTCTTCACTGCTGTTTAGTTTGCAGACTAGTAGTTTATAGCATCTTGCCTGACAGTAATTTGTAATGATGAATCGAGTTAATAGTTAGTACTTAAATGTGCTGTGGTCATATTGTGTTGAGACGTGGCATTAACAAGTTTACATAGCTACAGCTGACAGAGAAATTCATAACCTTAGGGTCTCTTCAGAGTTCAGAGCCAAGAGAAAACTGCTCTTGAAAAGATGATGGGATAGATAGGAAGAGATTGTGATGTACAGCATTAGCAGTGCAGAGACAGGTATATCTTCCAGCTTTCAGAAAGCATATCTGTCTGAAATTCCATCTTCAAAAGCCGAAGCAATATTTACCTTATTTTCCCTTGTTCATTAAAGTGTTCTAGTCCCTCTCAAAAATGATTTATGGACTCTGGTATCACTAAATCTCATTACTGACTAACACTTGCTAGTAAGGAGGATAAGAAGTCATACTGGCAAAATACTGTATGGTAGCTCTGCTCCAAAGGAGGAAGAGCAGTCTCAAAGGTGCCTGCGGTTTGTGTAGCCTAGATCCCAGACTGCTGGGTGGATGCTGAGGCCATGTGCTGTCAGAGCCAGCCAAGGACCATCCACATCAACCTGTCCTGTAGTTCTTCCAATCTGTACCTAGCCAGCTTAGGACTGCCTGCAGAAAATGCAGTCACAGCTCAGCTGAGTACAGACAGTCCTCCTACTAAAGGATGTCCATTAATGTGATGTACACATTTTGAATTTATTCACTGGAGGAGAATGTCCTGATAAAGGAAGCATGTTTAAAAAAGATAAAAAATACATATAAAGGAGTATAGAATTAATCAAAGAACGGAATAAAAAGTAAGCTTGTATCCTTCAAGGTATAAAGTAACTACTTAAACTTCCTAGTTCTTTCTGTTCTGATCATTCCTCAGTGTGTTACATTATTTTACTTCCTTTATTCAAGCGTTACTGCAGCCACTGGCAGACTGAAATTAGTGGGATAGATTGCAATTAATTCCCAGTTCCATGCGTGTACAAGTGTAATGTTTTTCATCCTTCTTTATGATCTTTTAAGTCCAACAGGCTGTAGGTTAGAGATTACTGGTCACATAGTAAGGCTCACTTAAAAACCACTGTAAGTGGATCCAATTACTATGCAACTAGGTTTTGACAATTATTCTTTCCACTGACTTACAGAACAAAATCTATGCTGTGAATACAATAATGGAAAAGTTAATTTCAAGATGGAATGGACTCTGAAGCCATATTGTGTACATGACATGAAAAAACAGCCTACAGCCAGATTCTATTAACTGTCACTAGGCAATCTTGACTGAAAGTACTGTTCATTGCTATTCTCAACTTAGTGCTACCTGGAGCAAAGTGTCTATTTACATACTCACTGTTTAAGAGTTTGTGACCTTAGCTCTCTACTCCTTCACTGCAGTTACATCCTTGCTCTGGGGCCAGCAGGTACCATGCTCTCAGCTATGTGCATTATTCTACCAGCAGCCTTGAGTGTTGGGCTACAAATTCTCTGCTTCCTCAGAAATGAATTTGCATCTCAAACTATTGACTATTCAAGTGGAAAGCATTGTAATCTGCTTCCCTAGAGGGCTTGTCTGCAGTAACATAACTTGCCCTGCATACAAACAAAACCACTCGGATAACATTTTTCAAAAATCCATTTCAAACACACAAACAGTTACAAACTCCATGCATCTTTTAATACAGGTTTATTGTTAAGCTGAAACCTTGTCTGACAAGTGTCAGCCCTGAGCAACTTCTGTTAAAAAAAACCCACAAAACCAAAACCATCCCAACAAAGCAAAAACAACTCAGTGTCAACTACAGAATTTTAAGGGAAATACTGATGGATGTCTGTAATTAAATTCGCTCTGGAGGATTACATCAGCCAAACACATGTGAAAAAAACTCCCCTTTCCTTAGAAGGTGTATTCAGTATAGACTGCAGACACAGAGGCATGAAAACTGGTCTTGCTGTACTCTTGAAAGATCCACAGTTATATGAACAATGCATCCACCTTATGATCTCACATGAAACACAGGGTCCCAGGCAGCTGCTATTCCTAGATGATTAGATTACAGCTTGCATAAGCATAGGGTACACAGTCTTTTCATAATTATGAATATAAGTAATGAACTGTAATCACATACCTGCCTTCATGTTGAACAAGTACTTATTTTTCAATGTTGTGCTTTGAACTTAAGACACCTGGGAAGTTAGAGGCTTAGAAATGTCCATTGGGGTGACTCCTGTTAGGTCTTTCCTTGCACTGGAACCATCTAATGGTGAACGTAACTAAATTCTAACTTTACAGGTCAAGGTATTTCATTAATGAGGTGCAGTGCTCAGTCACAAAGTTAATTGATTAGTCATATTTCTGTGACTGGAGTGGAAACAGAAAGATAAAACAGGGAGGAGGAATCGGCTAAGCCTCTGAGTCACAAAAAGGCCTTATCCCTTTGATGAGAAGTGTCAGATTAATCTTCATAAATGGTCATAATTACTTGTGCCTGGAGCTCAGCCGAGTCATTCCAAATAAAAATTAAATTACACAACTGATTGAGTGTTTAGTCTCATCTCTAGTGTTAGAACCACACAGCCCTATAAAAACATGCACACATTTACTGTATGCTTTTAACAGAGTAAAAGATACTTGCTTAAATACTCTGTTAGTGTACTCAGTATTTATTATCTTTTCCTTTAAAAGAGAAGTTCACTAAGGCTTGCCTTCACTGCCTGTCTCTCTTACAGCCTGACACATCATTTCTTAAGTAATCTGCAGATTATTCTCCTTCTTCATTTAACTCTGTTTTAACTATAATCAGCAGACCCATCTCAGATGGCCAATTTATAAATGTTGTTGAAAAATTTTACATCTTGGGGGAAAAAATAGTGCAATTAATTAAGGTCACTTACCAGAAAAGGGACAGACACCAAAGCTGATAACATCTAACACCACAAGCAACACAACTCTTGGAGGTTCTGAGAATACTACTAGTCCTTCAAAGGAACAATTCTAAAAGCAAAATCTTCATAAATCTAGTAGAATACTTCTTACTGAACACAACCCCAATAGCTTTGGAAATTCATGAGATAAATGTGAAACACTACAGGTTGATCCTCAGATCAGCAGTGCATGACTGAAATAGCACACATTTGAGAAAGAAATTATTTGATCCCTTATATGTTCATTATGCAGCTTATACTATCTTAATACTAGGCCTTTTTAGCTGGTTATAAATGGGATATTCTGTAAACATAGCATATGGAGCTTTTAAAACAAAGTTAGAAGAGGAAACGAGCTTTTCCTCATATTAGATGTTGCTTACCATTTAACTTTACTTACTCCAATTTTAAATCATACTGAGTATTGCCATAGCTGAAGCATCTACCTTGATTTACCTTGGCAAAGACAAGGCTGTTTGGATACTGCTGAATTATCTCACAAAACTAAGAGGATGCCAGTGTACAGTTAGAAATCTAATAGCATTCTACTATATATTTAGGAAATAAAAGCTAAAGAACAAAATATTTGTAACTTAATTTTATTCACCTAGAAACAAAAGGTCAAAAGTCACAGCATGGAAGTTTATTTTATTTTGTAAACTCATTAAAAAGATGTCCGTGTACAAAAGGAGGACATTTTAACAACATAAATGCTGACAAAGGAAACTATAAAAATTCAACACATTAATAGAGGTTTTATTTTCTTTCTGTATAATTCCTTGCATCTTCCATACCAATCTGCACACTATCTTAAGTACAATTATTAGAATAATTAAAATTCAAGAGGCTGAACATAAACCCATTTGCTCTGCTATAGGAATGTGTTGTTGAAAGATGCAAACCCTGGAGCACGTTAGCTAGAAATAAGACACGAGACTGAAGGAACTGGCTGAAAGGCTTCTAAATTGTTATTGCGCATTCCTCTTCTGAGAATTCAATCTCAGCTTGCTTTCTGCAAATAGTCAGAATATTCCTTAGGGAGGGAATAGCATTGGACTGAACAGTGCTTTGTCCAAAGGTGTCTCTCTGTATTTTCCTACCACATCTCATGCAGATGCAAAAAATACAAACATTTCTGAAATAAAACCATTTCAGTTCCTGCCAACAAGAGTTTGTTGCCCACCAAAATTTACAGCAGCTATATGGCAAGCTACCGTGACGTGTATAATTCAGTCTTCAGTATTGGATACCCTTAACTTCAAGTTTGGACTTGAGACACTGCCAGTGAAAGGTCAGTAATAAAACTACATTTCTTTTTAATCTGAGCTAGTCTGCAATTTAATTTCTCCCTGTTTCTTCCCCAGAAATGACTCTGGGGATTGAAAATTTATTCTTGTAACCACGACTTGAGGTTTCTGTAAAATATTTCTTTCCTATATCTTCAGTGTAGGCTTGAGCCTGCTGAGTCTCAAGCAGATCCCACTCTAGATCCACTGTTCCTCACTAAGCAGAATTCTTCATTCAGGAACCATCCATGTCACACGTGACTTGTACTCAATTTCCAAGTGTAAGTGTCCCAACTTTCACAAGTTAAGTAAACATGTCATGACAAACAAAGAGCAACTTGAATGCCTAGAGTTAATACACTTCCAAGATTTGTGTTTGTCCTCTGCCAGGACGTAGTGCAAGAAATGAGCCCCGACAACATAAGGCACTTACCTACGTTACACAAGAGGGGACAGGGGCAGAACTCTTGTAACATGCAAGTCCAGTAAGAGTCACAAGGGAGAAAACTTAAGATCTCCCAGACTCGGGGTGTGCTGCCACCTCATTGTGTGCTGCTGTAATAAAGTCTGCTCTGTAACAGCTATCAGATCCTCCCATTGGCCGCCACTTCATTAATCCTTGATTTTTGGTGATCATATTTCACAGAAACAATAAGGAAAAGCAAGAGGGTTGCTCCTTGGATAGCAGCCAGTAGAAAAAAGTAATAGTTTAATTGGCAGCCGTTAATATTACCTAGAAAGAATGGGGAAGAAAAAATAAACATTAATAAAGACTATAGAAATTACGTCAAGCCCTTCAAGCTTAAGTAGTGAAGATTTTTCTGCAAAACATGGGAAAAAACAAATCCTATTTCCATCCAACAACATAGCTTGCTTTATATCCAGAGCAAAAGATGGAACTTCTGCAGAAGATGTGCACAGTACAAGGATTGCTTTTTTTTGTGCTTCAGTGCCTTAAACCAAGCAATGTCCCTGAAGAAGCTGATACGCTGTCGCTATGTGATTTCTTACAAAAAAATGCTGGAAGCTCCTCCTACCCCTGCAAGACCTTTGTGCAAACACAGACTATACCCATATGGGAGCGGGGGTGCCTCATGGCAGTCAAAACAATTTTTAAAGGCTACTAAACTGATAATGTTCCTTTTTTCCCCCTCTGCCCCTTTTATTTAAAGCATTGCTGCAAAATTGCAATACTTTGCTGACTTCAGGTAAACCAGCTCAAAACCTCAATGTCTATTTCCATCTGTGATTTACTTTCTTAATAAAGCAAGGAGTAGAGATCACTTATCAATATCTGAGGAGAGAGCTAACTTCAAAAGCAAAAAACCACGAACATTCCTGTGCTGTGGTTGCTAAATGGACTTGAAAAAATTGTCTGCAAATAAAGCCCTGGACAGTAAACTGCTCAGAAACAGCTCCCATGAAACTACATCTGCTTTCTTTTTGGTTCACTTCACCTTTGATACTCCCTCAAAGTTTTTATGAATTAGTGACTTGTACCACATTAAAAAATGTTAAATTAAGAAAGCTTATTGCTAAAACATTATTCCTCTATTAAGAAATGTGCACTACTGATGTACTTCCAAGAACAATATATCGTGGCTCATTTTCAACATGTCACATAAGCCACAGCCAATTGGACCATTATGAAAATCAAAAAGGTTAAAGAGAGTAAAAATAGTGAGGTATACATTGGTCCTAACAAGCTGTTCATGCAGCATGCCTATAAGTGTTCACATTAAATTAATTACTGAAACTTTAGATTCAATTAAATGAACTTATAATAAAATGCAATAAAATTAAACAGAGTCTTTCCTTGACATTTAAAATACAATCTCCATGTGAATCTCCATTTCAAGAGCAGACGTGTTTAAAGAGTAGTAATTATCCTTTATGAGATGGGATATTAAACCCATGAAATCTCAAGTTTTGTCCGTGAAATAACAGTCATTTCCACAGCAGCAACCACCACTGCCGTGCCAGCAGAGAGTGCACTTGTTTCATGACTAACAAACCAAAGATGACAGCTTGTGGCATTCATACTGGTTCAGACAACGTTACTTTGTGGTAGAATGCGAAACAAGTTTTAATAGCAAATTTCTTCATACCAAATTTGAAGTAAGTTTAGGCTGCACTTTTAAGCCATGTGTACACAGTAGGTCTAGTGGATGTTTTAAGAACTTTTCATGCTCCTTCTGTTGGAACTAATTAGCCCATTGATGATGGTATGATTTTCTGAGATTCCCAAGGTGCCACCTACTGGTGCCAATAATTATTTTTAACTTCAACTGCCAACACAAAGCAGACGATAAGTTGGACTTTTCTAAGAGTATAAATAGCTAGCAGACAGAAAAGCAAAAATAACTCATGGTAATTTTGATGAAGTCTCTTGAAACTAGGAAGCTGAATAATCACTGAGAGAGAGACAGGTACATTTTACTCTCTGTAACTGCAAAAAGTTATTTTGGCAATTTATACCAAATATCATCTTCTTCCACACATGATTTAAGCATTTGTTCACTAAAATACAACAATTTGTTGTAACTTACCAAAATCAGTGTGATTACTCATCCAGCCTATTTCTTTAATAGACACCAATGCCAACAATCCAGAGCCAACAAATGATCCGATCCCCGAAAAGAAAAAAAACAGCCCCATAATAGCACTCTGCATAGACTTGGGAGCAGCTGAGTATGCAAATTCTAGACCTGTATTAAAAGAATAAGAAAAAAAAAGCTATTGGAAGAATAATAAACAATAATAGTTCGTTCTAGTTTAGTGTTATAGAAGTTAGAGATGTTACAGTTACCACTGTACATTAAAGACCAAAAACTAGCCATGGATTTTGGGAACAGGGCACTGAGGTAGTGAATTCCTATCAAGTTCCCAGTTCCCTCTAACTGCTTTATGAACCCTGGTAAAGGTCATCAATAATCAACCCATTAAATGGACAATGTTTAATACACACACTTATTAATATTACATGTGTAAAATCAAGAAATCTTCTGTGGCAGCATGTTCATTTTTCTGTCTAAAATTATCCTCAAAGAAATTTATTAAACTACCTCTAACCTGGCAAGCTCTGTGTTCCCAATTTCTCTCGTTTCTATATTGCCTGTCTGTTGTGCAGTATTTACAAAGCACGTGGCATTCCCTGCTGAGAACAAAGTACTTGGGAACTGAAGGTCACTCCTGCACTGACCATGAATATTTATTTCTCACAGGCTCTGTGTCCATATCTCTGAATGTGCAGACAGGGAAATTAATTGTAGCTGGAAAGGAAGTAATTAGTTTTAATTTAATTTTGACCTAGAATTCTCTAAACTCAGTGCTTGCTATTTCTTGTGTATTCTTATTAAGACTTGTAGAAATGGGCCTTCAACTTTAAACTATCCTTACTCAAATTTCAACCAATAAATCCAAGAAAAACATACCAGTGATATTAATTTGAAAACCTATGCTACTCAGAGTACTAACAGAACACAGTGGGTTAGGTTCTGCCTTGCAGAGACTAATGTCCATGTTTAACCCTCTTTTTTAGAATACTGTCAAAAAAACCAAATGGGATTATTCTCAAGAGACAGTCAAATACATTCTTTGCAGAGCTTTTCCTCTGACAGGTGAAATGCTTGTTTCAAAACAGTCTGCTTGATACTGAAAATTAATTCTACCTCATAGATCAGTTTTCTTAACAAAGAGAGCATCATAGACCTGAAAATGGCATCAATCTTGGGTACTGCATGATACAGGTATGCTTTATTGACACTGTTACTAGTATTTGACTCTGCTGCTCCACACGGAGTTTAATAGAAATACACTGACATTTCTTTTCAGGAAAAGGCTGAACACCAGGAAAAGCCAGATAGGTCAATTTGCCTGTTGTGAGGGAGGAACTTTGTTCTTGTAAAAGAAACAGAACTGCTTGTTTTCACTGATCTAACAACATTCTACACTGCCACCTGAGAAATCTCAGATAACCAACACACTGCTTCTCTTTTCCATTGCAAAACACGTTTGAATGGGCTAACAGCAACCTGTCTGGGATTCTAGAAGGGAACTGAAACATTCTTCATGCAACTCAGCTGTGTGTTTCTGTAAATTCAAACTGTAATGAGAGAATCACTAGAGAAATGGAGAGACAGCTGCAAATGGGGAAGGGGGAGGAATTATTATTATTAATTTTGAGAACTAAAACCTCTTTTATTTTTTTTCCTAAGCTTTGCCACTAATATAACAGTTCAGATTTTTCCATGGGTATTTATCTGCCCAATCTCATGGAAAGAATAAAAAAAGAATACTCTCAGGATACAGTAGCTTGGTTTTTAACCTCTTGCTAAGTTATCGTAGCTGCCACAAGTCTCCAGAGTACCAATCACATTTTCATCACCAGGTTTTTGTACATTCTGTGCAAGTTAAGCTCAAGCATATCACACAAAAGGATCTGGCCCATTTCTTCTCTTGTTCATTTTACAGATAGACTGGCTGTGACTGTTACTGCTGGAAAAAAGATCTTAAGACTCAAAACAAAAACCAAAATGGATGTAACACTATGCACTTTTTGCAACAAAATAAGGTACGTCTCTAAACTTGAATAATGTTTCCAGCAAGCCTGATATTTAATCTGGCATAAAGAATATAAAATCTTTTCTTCGCCTTCAGAGATATTTTTGCCTGCTGGCAGCCATTGATAACGATTTCATGCTACCTCAAACAAGCATTTTTGAAATTAAACCCCCTAGTTGGTGTTGTCATGTGAGATTACGATTCCCAGTTAAATAAGGGTGCTTTAAGAGGATTGACAGAATACTACAAAAGATTAATGCAATGTGTGTCATCTTTTTAAAGGTACCTCAAGTGTAACTAATGTGGCTTAATAAGAATATGCTTAGTTTTACAGTAAACAAAAAAGGAAACTTATGTTGCTGCTCTTATGATATTTAGTCCCTTTTTGTTCATAATAAACGTTTCCAAATCACTATGGTTTTGTAACTGTTAACACTTAGCTTATTTTGAAGCTGAATTTCACAGCACAATAGATGTCTTTATGAACTTTTAATATCAAATTGGTAAAGTATATTCTATTAATGCTTGAGAGGCTTTCTTAAAGATACTAAGATTTAGTTTAGATAGCAATCTGAGGGCATGAAAAAAAGCTTCATAAAACAAACCAAATGAAAGTATAATATGCAAAGCATAGAATTTCTGGTTCAGAGAAAGAGAAGCATTTGCACTTACCCTAACACTGACCACCAGGTTTTGAAGTTATAGAGCTGTTGGTACACACCCAGCAAGTGCAGAACAGCAGAGCTTTCACATAAAAATACTGTAAGCCTTAAAGACTTCTCATGAAGAACTCAAGAAAGTGTAGGAGGGAGGAAATTTGTTTTTCATGAACATTTGCAGTTCTGGTAAGTTATTTGCTTATCTGAGTTCAGATTTAATTGGCACAATCCTTAAAGTTGTAACTTAAGGTAACTTATTTTACCCTTTTGATAAACATGCTAAACAGGACCTTGGTTTTAATAAGTAACTCACCTTGTGACAGCTACTATCCACACATAATGAAATGCACTGTAATATAGGACAACAGTGGCTGTGCAGGTACATCCTCTAGCAAAGGGTACATACTGATTGCAGTCCTAAAGTCCTACTTTCCATTTTAGAATCTAAATTGCTTAGCATCTGGTGTCTTAGCCTGATTTAAAGACAATGAACTGTCCCTGCATTTTACTAGTTGTTTATTGAAGCTATTTCTTTCAAGGACTCACCTGTGCAAGTGTGTGTGCATAGAGCTAAGTGGTGGAGGATACTGCACTCATACTGCAAACAGGACACTCCCAGCAACAACCTGGGGTGAGACATCAACCTGCCAGGTTGGTTGGTTTCCTTCTAAGGAAGGAAGGAAGGAGCACGCTACTGTGGCATTTGAATGCATACCACAAAACTACAAATACACCCAAGACAAAGCCTTATCTAAAAAGAATTCCTCCAATGTCCTAAATAGTTAAGGTAGCGCTTAATAGGTGATGGCTATGTCTAATTTTTCCAGTCACATGAAATCCCAGTCCAGACAGCTGGAAGAAAAGCTTAGAGCAAATGAGCAGATAGGAAAAATCCCCACCAAACCTCATCTTTTCTTTTACTTGCCAAACAATCCAACCACCTTGTTTTATTTCCTAACTGTGATGACTAGTACATGTGCAACCAGAAATCCAACGGAGCAGAAGTTCTCTGTTCCACTAGAGGGGAACAAATGGGCCATGTGACAGCTGGGGCTACCACCAGCAAGATCTTACAGAATTAGAGAATCTCATTTTAACCCACTGTGCTTGCCCAGCACGAGGAATGAAAGTAACCTCCCACAGGGGAAATGAAACAAGGAAATTCTGTCATAACGAATCTAAGAAAAAGAGCTATATCTAATCCCAATTTGAATGCATGATATTCAAAGTCCAATATTCTGAAACAGTATTTCAACACATTAATAAGTAACTATGGTTAAGCAAATACTAAATGATTTTTAAATTAAGTCACTGGAGGAGTTACAATATATTACATCAGGTAGCTCTGCAATTCTATTTGGTGGTATCAGAACAGCTACTTCTACAATCATGAAAGGTTTCTGTTACTGGTAACTAAGCACTGCTTCTGAGCACTAGGTGTGTAAACACTGTGCTAAGAGTTTCACAATAGCATTTCACTTGTTTAATCATAGTAAAGCAGTGTTAGGCATAACACAGTGACAACAGGTATGTTGCCTGTGTTTTCCTCCTGCTAATGAGCCCTGCATGTATATGAAACAGACCAGAAAATAAGATTTTATAGTCCTATTCACCCTCTCCTCCCACTTCACTTTCAGCTTAAAAGTCAATCTGATCACACAGCTGTCGGCTACATCACACAGAACAGTATTAAGAAATTGAAGAGCTCTTGCATTTATTCAAGAAATGCAAGATTTAAGGAATGTTTTGGTTTGCCTGGTATCACACGGTGGTACTAAAACAACTATAGAAAAGCTGATATGTAAATCAAGCAGATAAAACTATCTAAAAATAGCTACTTCATTATTAATAGTAAAAAAAAAAATGGTTTGAGTTTCACTTAAGGTTTCTTATTTCAGAGATGTAAAAATTCAAGTAACAAATTTTAAAAGGTGATAAATCTTTCTAAAGATGCTTTATTTCTCCCTTTTTCCCTCAGAAAGGTGTTTCCACATACTAATTGAATTTCTAAACTCTGAGCTCAGTTTTTAAAGCCAAAATATCTTACAAAGCACAGATTTTATTTGCAACAGAGAGGAAGATCCAGAGGAAACAATACTGCATTAAAACTATTCTTTAAAATACAGTACTGAAAGAGTATGCTGTTTTCCTTTGGGGCTTGCAAATACCCAATGCTAACTGGATGACACACAAATAATTTAAGTGTTGCTGTGCTTGAAATTCACTCTGAAAAACATATTCTTATACAGCCAATTCTCAAATGTGAAAGACAACTCTGCTTTGCCACTTAAGTTACATTGAATAATATTGCATTTGGGAACATTAGAGCTTATTTACAGTGATTTGAGATAAGAATCCATCATTTATGATAGGTACGAAAGCAGCTTTAAAACACACAGACTCTTACCTGCTATACTTGCAAATATTTCACTGAATCCAATCAGCACGTATTGAGGAATCTGCCACCAAATTGGCAAATCTGCAGCGTGGTATGTGACGTTTCCAATTGTCTGATTAATTGTTTTAACCTTGACAATTTTCAGTCTGTTGCTTTCCAGAATACCTACATGGAGGAAAAAGATGGATCTAAGATGTAAATCTTGGGGTTTTTTTTATTAAGAATTAATTTAGGATTCAGTCCTGCACTGCAATTACAAATTATAAAATCAGAATATCTATTTCCTTATTTGCCAACATAAAGCATTTCAGACTACTTTTGCTACTGGTATTTCAAGACATACAGGTCTTCTGCTATAGAATTAGTGATTATATTCTTATTCAGTAGCAGTAATTATGCAACTACTTAACCCTTTTCCACATGGGTTAGCTGAGAGCTTTCTCATCCAAAGTATGTTGGTGTTTGGGTTTTTTTAAAGATGGTTTCATTTTCACAAACTACTACTTTGCAGTCTTAAACCATTGCATCTGTCACCATAGTATTAATAAATTAGAAACCGTTTTGCTTATCAAAATGGCTACACTAGTCCTGTAGAATTATGAAAACCCTCTGTGAATATCATAATGACATTTATATGACACTTACCATCCCAAGAGATCCAAAAGCTCATTAGGGCTTGATTTACAAGCAATACATTGCATAAAAATTACTTTATGTAGAATGAAAAATAGACATGATACTGTAAAATATAACCATGTTTAGCTTTCTCAACACAACAGTTTAGAGGAGAAAGTGAATATCAAATAATGCTGTAAGGTTTTTGTTGAAGTTGTCCAAATTAAAGGATTGATTCACTGTTGCATCAAATACACAGAATAGCTAATAGTTAATAAACCTCCCGACTTCACTCAGAAAGAACCTCTATAAAAGTACTCTCAACATCCTTGGAAATATGGTGGATCTATTTACCACCAATTCAGAAGGGCAAAACTGAGTGAATGACACTGGTTCCCATAATACACGTTATATACAGGGCCTCCCATTTACTGCCTGTCAGTTCCAGTCTCTTTCTACTTACTGAGCCAAGATCTGACCTAATCTTAGGGCACAAAATACCACTCCTGCTACAAAGAAAAAATAAATGTACAAGGCTTAGATGACAGACACCATGCTTCACAGATATCATACCATGTACAGATGATTACATCTGCTGCTTCACTTTTAGTTTTTTCTTTCCTAGAGGCAGTCAAAGCATGACATGGGCATTTAATAAGATGCTGGCTGAAACTATTGACAGCACTTTTCATATAAACAAGCACAAGCAATTTCTAATGCACAATATAATATCTGTTCTCCTATTTCTTCCCAAATCCGTGACATACAAACAGCCAGAGGTGCCACCCAACAACCAGAGGCAGCCACCCAGATCACCATCTCTCTGCTAAGTGACAGTGTTCCAAGGGAGAGAACTGATATTTGCCCAAAGCACCTCATACCATGACATGCAATTCCTTATTAGTCCCAGTTATGGCAAGAGACCCAAGCTGGGAAGAAAGCATGAGGAAAGCTCCATTCAGTCCCTACATATAGTCTGTAGGTGAGGCCATAACTAAATAAAAGTTCTAAAAATCACATGCTTCAGGATAACATCATATTTCATCATTGTAGGGAGCTGGAGCCAGAGCTCTGACAATCAGACTGAGGGAGCACACCTGAACAAGTGACTTACAATGTACTATGAAAAAGATGGAAAGCTGTATTTGTGTAACCCATATTTATTCATAGCTGTTCCAAATCTATTCAAGTACAAAATCTCCCAACAGCTCTAATGTCTCATCTGAGACAGAAGAGTTGTAAAGGCAAAACAGGTTATACTTACTCAAGTTTGTTTAAATACTACCTTGAAGCCCCACAATGTTTCACAAAAGGTGTTTTCCTTAAAACATCTGTTTTGGATGTAAAGACTGTTCTCAACCTTCCTCAATTCTTTTTATGTAATCACTTAACCATGTTATTTTTAAGTATCATTAGCTTCATTAGCTCTTCAGCCACCTCAGTGCTCTCTGAATTATGAAGAGTTGACGTAATTAAAGGATTACTTGATGTTTTGATTTTAATGTATCTGACAAACATTTTACAATGCAACAATTAAAATATAAACAAAGCAACAGAGTCAGCTAAGAACTCAGACATCATTTCATTCCTATGCATTCTACACAAAATTACTGCATCTCAAAACATCTAGTGAGCCTTAATGTGTTTGATACTCTTCACAACATAAGCAGATTTAGGAGGCATTTAGCCACAAGGGAGTGTAATTACAATATACCCACCTTTGCCATAGTTTTATCTTCAAAGTCAAGTACTTCAGAATCTAGAACCTATTGATTCATTCGTAGACTTTGATAGACAAGCTTCAAGTTTAATCTTACAGTTTTAGTTAGTTAAAAGAATCTTAAGTTCTTGCTATAATTGCTTAAACTCTATAAATGAAGTAGATTTTCCAGTTGAATAACTTTCAACACGGCTGCTCAGAATTCACGGTAAAATGCAAGAAGCACGGCGATGCTCATTAAATCTAATCAGTTTTATTCTCACAGTTTATAAGATACTTATAATAATGTAAGCAATCTAATAGGCAGCCTAAATAGTATCCACAGCTAATGCCTGTTAGATAAGTAAGGTAAAATAGAAATATGGCACAAACAAATCATTGATTGCAGGTTAGAATATTAACATTTTCATATGTTTAAGATTCTAATCAATATCTCTCTCTAAGGCAGAAATGGTTGGAAGTAATGTTGTATTTTAAGAATATTAAAATATGGCTTCTACAAATATCATTTGTTGAGAAAATATTTTTTTTATTAAATGTATAAACCAACAGAAGATTTCCACCCTGCTAGAAATAAACAATTTCCTATGCGCCAAATCAGTCGCAACTGAAGCTCTTAAATTTATGTTACGATGAAAGGATGTTAAGTTACTTCAAAATGCTAAACTTTCCAACCAGACTGCAGCTCACCACCCATTGAATTCACTTTCTCAGTTTCTACTGGGGAAGAGTTAGGAGAAGATCAAACCAACAAAATCATGTGTTACATTTCTAGGTGAAGAGAAAACAAGAGGACATTTGAAAATTTTAATAATTCTGCTCTGTGCACCCAGTCCCCAACTCAGCAATCATAGCTCCATAACACTTTTTTTTCCCCAGTATAAATAAAGACAGATATTGCTGGTTTTGAATTCACTTATATGTGAGACAGTAGGTTCTATTTAAAGAGCTGACATTTAACTGTTCTACATCATCTTCTTTTGCTAGTAGCAGTATCCTAAGTAACATGGAATAAGAAAAACATTCCTATTTTACATTTAAATGACTTTGCTTTAAGAACTTTACTTGCCCACATACAAAGTGACCTTGGCCTAGTAAGGTAATTATCTCTCTCATTGAGAGAAATCTTAATAGCCATATAAAGTGTCCTTCTCTTTAAAATATAGGAGATTACAAGTGCTGAAATTAATTTATTTAATGCTATAATGCTTTATCAATATGTTCATTACAGTGATACTTGGTGAAGGCTATAGGTTCTATGAAGCATTGCTCAGAGATGTTCAGTTCCACATCAGCAGTGCTTAACAGCTTTAAATCATCTCAAAAGCAGCTGATTTATGGTTTGAGCGGAGCTGCCATCTTTTTCCTTTCATGCTATAGCTAAGTTATTTTACACTACAGTAATTTCCAAACATTAGGGAACATTAAAGTGCAGAAGAAAAAACCCAAAGTGGGAAGAAACTCTTGTTCAGCTTTGACCTAACTTTACTATTTCAGAGACAGGGAAAGGATTTTAGGTAAAATGTCACGTTTTTAATACTCAGAATTCAGACTACATGAGGAAACATACTTATTTTGGAACTAATATGTTTTTCAAGATAGATAAATTTTCAACTTCAAGATAAATGGTTAAGAAATCAGACAACATGGACTTCCATAATACCATAAAGTTTATTTTAAAAGGACTAACAGCCTTATATCCAAATAATGGGCACTTCAAGAATTCAGGAAACCCAAACACTGATCAAGTTAAGACATTTGTTGGAGAAATATGGTCAGAAAACAAATAACTGTCTCTTACCAAGCATACTAGAAAGTAACACTGTATGTGAAAACCTTAGTTAACAAGTTTGTTTTCAAAGGTATACTCAAAATCTATTTCAGGCAAGAAAAATGGTCCAATTATATGACAAACATTCAAAACAGTCTAGTTTTGGCTAAAATCTCTTGCCTTGTGGGAAGTGCATCCATGCAGTTGCATTCTAATTATCCCAGGAAAAATACTTCTGAATCATCTTGAATTAAAGATTCACAAAGATTTTTTAAAAATGCTGTTGCAAGTAGCCAAATAAATAAGTATAAAGTTGTTTTCTTACCTGCAGCAAATGCAGAACACATTACAAAGAACATGCCAACAGCAATTCTCTTCAGTGATGATGGGAGCAAGCCATGCCTCTTTAAAATGGGGTCCACCAATTTATCTTTTAAGGGTATTAGGATCAGAATAAGCACTGCATCAAACATAGTCAACCAGGCTGCTGGAAACTGAAAGGACAGATGACTTAAGTTAGCAATTTCATACTTAAGGGTTGATTTTTACTATTATTTTCCAAAGGAAAAAATATCTTTGATGGAACATTGAGATCCAAACGAACCACACTGACACTGTGAAAAGAAAAAAGTGTGTAAAAGCTGAGGAAAACACTCAGCTATTCAGGTTTTCATTTAATTTGGCAGTTTGTAATTCTGTTAGCTCGGAAGCACAATGATTCCTCACCATATTAACTCCAACAGTATTGCATCTTTTCACTTTCGAGATGCACCGCCAGCAGTGCTGAGGTGTATGTTGGGTTGGGGTTTTTGGGGGGGACAGGGGTATAGGAACTTTCTGCCAGGACTGAACAACATCAAGTGTTCAGAGCAAAAAGGTTCTTTTCAGAAAAGCAAGTAATACTGCGCATAGTTCCGAGGAAAATGAGAGATAAGAAAATTACTGGGTGGATAAAGAGAAACTCCAGGAAAATAAAATGTAGAACTCAGCAAAGATGTTCTGAAAAAAAAAAATTGTTTTTTAGTAAGATTTCCAGGTTTCAGAGGGCTCATAATTTAGGTCCTTACTCGGAATTGATTTTTGCTAAAACAAAAGTTAACTATCTAACTAAAACTATATGAATTCCTTATGAAAGATGAGGTTGCCATTAGCGCTATCACAACATCTGAGTTTTCCTGCATACATCCTGAAATATGTTTAATGGACAAAAAGAATGCTTGAGTTTGCCACTCAAATCTAGTAAACAAAAGTCTGCAGATTATTTAAATGAATACACCCAAGATACATTTTTAAAAGCATTCAAAGGCAGTTTTAATGGCACACAAGTCAGGAAGTGATTTAATGCAATTAAATAGTCCCTACTATTTTGCTTCCAGTGATACACTCTAGTCTGACAGAATTAAACTTTTATTCTACTTCAGTCATGAAAATTATTTAATAGCCAAGTTCTGTAGATCTTCTATTGTTAGGAATAAAATATCCCACAGAACAGTAGAAGCAGAGTTTTATTAATGTAATGCAAAACTAAATTTAAATTAAATTACACTTGTCAAGTGAACAAAGAGTATGGTGTAATACATGCATCCTTTCTCATTTGCAAGATTCATTAATTAACAATATCTGAATGAATGAGAGAATTTCTACCAAGCTTAATAATATTTAGCATCTTTTCTGAGCTAACAAACAAAAGACAGTAGAGGAAGACTTATAAAAATGTTCTGCTTTGGGGATAGTAGTTAAAATTGCATTTAGAACTACATGATACTGTACCACGCCAGAATACATGCACTGCCTGATCCGTGTGTTTCTGATGCAGATCCAGTTTTTGATATTGATCTGTTTCTGTGTGTATGGGAACTCGAGGTTAGAATAGATTATTATTTTTCTAGACATTGCTCAGGATGACCAAGGAGCCTGTGACAATCTAAAGTCACCGTAACAGAGGAAGACAACCAGATCCCCTAAGGCTACAAATCTCAACCACTGCAAGTATCTCAAAAACCCAAGCCCGCAGCCCCTAACACAGCGTGGGCCCACATCTCTCATTGCAGATGAGAACCCTATTTCACTGCTTGCTTGTAATGACTCCAGTATGGCTGAGATGAAGACAAACTGCAAAAACGAGAGATAACATGAACCTTTGGTTTTTCATAATCTTAAACAGGAGTTGGCACCTGGACAGGAGTTTGAACCAAGAGCACCAAGTCTTTGGCATCAAGCTGTGTCTGTATTCAGCTTTATGAAAATCTCCAAGGAATGTGTGGTGTGCACGTGTGGCACACTTTTAGCAGTCTCTGCAGGCAGACGTGTTGCAACAACAGTCATTAAAAACACTATTGCTTTCTTGCTCTGCATTACCATTGTCACTGCAGTTCTCCAAAGAACCCAGGCAAATGCTTTCTAGTTCATAGTTTGCCAACACCAAGTTATGATGATGATGATGGTGGTAAAACTGAATTCATCTTAAGTCCTCCTTAACTTTTCCCAGGCAATTCAAGAACATGTATTTGAAAATGGAATAATAAGCTGCTTTGGCTATATAAAAATATTCAGCAGTTTGATACGTAAGGTTACATACATTGCTTAGAATGAAACTTTTAGCATTTAGCTGAAGAAGTCTTAGTCTACTCCTGCTTTAGTTCTTTTATCTGTGTAAAAGTAACTAGCATTTGGTTGGTTTAGAAGTCTTAGCCAGGATAACTGATTTCTGAAAAAAGTGAATACTGATTAAGCAGTATAAAGTTACAAATCTCTCTCAGGTTCCACATGTGCATACACTGGTGTTTCAGTTCAGTATGGGAATTCCTACTGAGTTTGTAGGAATGCTGCTGTATTACTTACTCTTTGAAAATTTAGAGCATATAGATTTATAAGCTTTCTTCTTTCTTTCTTTGTCCACTGAAGGATAAAGATGCAGGAAAGTTGCCTGAATTCATTCAAACCAGGATGGTGTGAACTCCACATACTGGTAAGTAAGCCAAAATCTCTGTATTATGCCTCATGCTCCTAAATGCCCTATGTCTGGGGCCATCAATTCCCTTTAGTCACTACCTTAACTTGCCAGAATTTTTGTACAATAATTATTTTGCATTTCAACCACAGAAAACATACTTTTCACTTGTTTTGCCCTGCTTACCGTATGAATAGAGTTGGTGTCATTTGATATTTCGGGAATCTTCAGATGGAGACTTTGCAATACGTATGTTGTCTGCATCTAGCATTAGGAAAGATGAGTTGGGATTACTTGGACAAGGAGTACAGAGAGCAAGGTATTTTTACATTTTTAATAATTAACAAAGATTATGCCAGAGGTGTAGTGCTAAGATAGCAAATCAAAATAAAAATTATCATTAGAACATTGCAAGATTTTTTTAACTCTTACATTTATTTTTACTAAAAGCAAGAAGAACTATTCATGTGACTTTAAAAACAATTTCTGTGTATTTTTGCCCCAAACCATAATTGCTATCCTAATTCATCTAAGACAGGAGAATCAGAAAGAAATTAAGTAAAATGAAATCTACATCACTTACCCTGGCCTATCTGAATCAACTGCAAGATGAAACAGAGCGCAATATTTAAGATACGTTAATTTGTACAACTGCTAGTTTTAACTAAAGTTTTAATGATTTGGGGGTTTTTATTATTATATGAAAGCTACTTGTTATCTCTAAACTTCAGGGTAATTTTCATATTTATGAAAGAGCCCCCAGGAAAATATGAAATTAGTTACTGTGGCATACTGGAAAGCCACAACAGCTTTCCACAACAGTTTTATCTAGCTAATAAGAAAATTCAGAAGTGACCATCATGAAGTGTTATTTTTTCCTCTTCAATATTCACCTTCTTTAGAATCACAGCTACTGAACACTACCTGTAAGTAAACCTTCTAGAACAGTTTCCTCCTAGGAGCTTTTGGGTGTTTCCTCCAGGTAACTGCTCTCAGGGGTAACTTTCAGAGGGGAGTTTGATTTATAACACAGACTTAGAACCACAACATAATGCTAGTGCCCCAAGACCTTTCAAATGAAACTGAGAGAAAAGGAAGTTATGGCCCTTAAATTAGAAATTATGATTTTTAGGCATGTAAAATAAAGATGTAACCATTTGGAACTACTCACTTGAAAATACACTGTCCAGTAAGGTATTAAAGCCAGAAAGACAGGGATAATCTTGACGAGAGCTTTCACATCTTCTACTTTATCTTCTCTGAATGGGCCCCCACGAGACAGCTTGGCCATCTCAAAGAGGCTTTGCTTGCGAGGCTGCTGAAGTACTCCCTGGCCTTCGCTTTGGAAAAAAAATTGAAACATTTAGTTAAACAACAACAAAAACTGACAGAACTGGCAATCTTGTGACACTTCATTATAAAAAGCTCATGCATTTCCAAAATAAGTTACTTCTGTAAGTTACAGCAAAACAACTAGGCTAGAATGAATAACCAGCAGGTGAAAGCAGAAGCTGAAAACATCCTTGCTAAAGGTTTCCTTATTTCCTATCCTCCTCTCACCATGCATAACTGACACTTCAAAGTGCAGGGCATAAGAACAGTATCACAAAATACAGGTTATTCTAATTCATTGAATTGGTTTGCCATCTGAATATGTGAAAGCCCATTGCAGAGGAGGCACCTGACATCTCTTATCAGTGACTAAATCAGCCACCAGTATTCCATGGGCATCTATCTCTTAAGAGAGGAGTAACCATTTGGAAAGCAAAAAGCCAGTACATGTTTTGGCTGCCTATCAAGCCACTTACAACACTAACTGCAGATAACAGTATTTTTCACATCAGAAGGCGTTGCATAAACTTATCTACACAGACAAGAAAGGTAACTAATGTTTAAAACCAGCATACTTTGGTCATGTTACACCTTCAGGAAGTCTGAACTGGCAAAACATAGCATTAAATTGGAAACAGAAGACTTGGTCTTAGAGCATCCAGTGATCTCAAAATGTGCCTCTCTTTCACCCCCAAACTCCCAGAAGATATCTCCAGCACTCCAATTTTCCAGTTCTCATAGCAAAGCTGCATATTCTCGTGTATTCTCTAGTGTGACTTACTGCCAGCTAGTTTGAACCAACTAGTTCCAACTCTTAGGCTGATTTACCAAGTTCAGACTGTACAGAAGAGCTCATTACAAACCTATTAGTTGAACGTTCCACTTGTCTCTTTCTCGAGCAGCAAGAATATGCAAGAATTTTAAACATGTCTGTGAAGGCACTACCATCAGGTGGCTTTGTGATGAAGAAACTCTGACCGCATAAGAAAACCATGAATGAAATCCCAATGCAAACAGTTGGGATGCTGTATCCAATAACAAAGCTCACATTCTGTTGAATGTACGCAATGCCTCCCAGAGAGAGAATAGCTCCCAAATTAATGCTCCAGTAAAACCAATTAAAAAATCTTCTTGTGGCTTCTGGACCTCGGTCTTTGACCTGGAAAAGATTAAAAACAAGTAATTCACTTTCTGAAGAAAATGAAGCCTGTTTATGAGAATTCAATCAAGTTCAATGCACTGAAAAGTTTGTGTTTAATTTAAAGTCATACTGAAATGATGTGTTTTGGGCTTAGCCTGGTATTTGATGAAATGACACCTTACTAAACTACCCCATTATATCAGTGACCCTCTAGAAGTTCAGCATATGGATAAAAAAAGCCATACAATACTAAACTACATCACTTCCTCACTTCCTCATAGAGGCATTTTTAGTTCTACTGTACTGTCTTTTCATTCATTTCTCTGTCAAAGCTCACTCAGATTAATGTCCCTTAGTCCACAGAAGTCGAAAGAACTATGCTTTTTAGTTAAAAAAATAAAACAACAAAAAAGTCAAGCTACCCAAAAGTTCATGTATGTAACTATTCAACAATTGCTTCTTCCAACTGCATACACATAACATTTAACCATAATCCATTTTCGGAGCCTCAAATGACTACTTCGTAATTAAAGCACAAATTTAAATTTTAACAGTCCTAATGACTCTCATCAGAACATAAATTGAAGACTTGCCATCCTGTCCCTTGAAAAAAGGAAAAAAAATAATAAAAAAATGGGTTGCCTAAGGTGTCACAAGGCTCCAGTAAACATTTATCCCTCTATTAAGTCAGCACTGTTCATAGTGCTATTTTTCTGCTTGAAGCTCTCAGTGTCTCTCTGGTGAAAGGAAAGACAACCCTGGTTTACAGAATTACCCTGCAGAGTTTTCACTATCACTCTTTATTCTGTATTGCCTACCATAAGTCACCCCACGTTTTCTAATTAAGTCACAGGAACCCAGCATCACTCATAAGATGTGATGTAAAAGAAACTATGCAAGCTAAAATTTGAAATACATTAAAAAGATCAACTAGTCTGTAGAAGAATTCATAATACCATATTTGTCACTGGTTTATGATTGAAAAGCCATTAACAGTGACTAGCAAGTCAGTGCCATGCACCAGTCTTGCTGAGTCAGTTGTTTGTGATTTCTAATTGCAACTTTCCCTTCCTCATTTGCCAGATCTTCAAAAGATCTGTGTTTAGTTTGCAATATGAAAAGCCAGCTATGTCTTGAAATAAGTTTTTAATATTGTTGGTGCTGATTTACAGCTTCAACTTTCTCAGTGGTGCACAAACCCATCTGTATCCCTTAACCAAGCCTAACAAAAGCCATATTAAGGCATCTCTATTCCTTTGCATAGTTAATAGCATTGTTAGGCATTCAGAGAGGTCTGTTAGTGTGTCAAGTACAGTTTTGGAGTCTTAACCCAAGAAATTCTCCCTTTGTAGTTTCAACTTGGTGCTCACTTCCTAATTTTAACAGTCATCATCCTCAACAGTGTACCAAGCCAGGAATTCCTTCTAAACCCCAAATGGCAGCAGGGTATTATTAGGAAAAAATTGCATCATAAAAACAGCGCTCCAACTTACATAAAGAGTTAGCCATCTATTTTATGAAGTTTCCATTTATCATCAAGTCTCAGTTCTCTTATAGTTTCTGCAAGGAAGATAATTTCCCATCCTCACTCTTACAAATGACATTGCTCACATCTATGCAAAGAAAAGCTGGGAGATGAAAGCAAACTTTGACACAGGTAAGAACAGGGCAAGCACAGCATGATGCTTCTATCAGGTATTATTCCAACCTCTAGCCATTAGCTCCTGAAAAACTTCCTGAACCAAGGACGCCTTCTGTCTAATTAATAAATGCAGCAGATCTCCTCTCCATGAACTTGTCCAGCCTGCCTCTGACCCAGGTCAGCTTTTAGAACCCATAATATCCCGTGGCAAAGAGTTCCCCAGCTAATTACACAGTGGGAAGAACCACCTCCATTTGTCTGTTTTGAATCTGCCTTGTACTAACCTCACTTGTTTTACCTAGTCCCAGGTAACACCAGAAGACAGCTCAGCTTTATTCCACCCCTGGTACATTTCTGCCTCTCTCCCCCTGACCATTATTTCCACAAACTTTCCACTCTCCTTTTCAGAGATAGGAAGTTGTAGACTGTTTCATGATTCCTTGTATGGAATCTCCCATATCTGTGCCCCTTGTCTGAAACTTCCATCTCCGGTATCCTTTTGGAAACAGTCTGCCCAAAAAGGAACACAAATTCTCAAGGGACAGACACCACAGACTTACAATTAAAAGAATCCATTTTCTGCTTCCTTATCAAATTATATATATACACACTAAAAATCACATCACAGCCATGTCTGAAATGCCACTATGGTGTTTTATTGACAAACATTAATAATTTAAGAAAAATCACACTGAACTAGCTGGTGGAATACCTTGTCAAAGTGGAAGAACTATGAAGGTATCTTACTAAAACTCTACTAAAACACGGTAGAGTTAAAAAGCAGTCCTTGTAGTTCCTTTCAAACATCACATCGGCTGCCCAAAGCATGAGCTGTATTACACTGACAGCAGACTACTCAGTTTCCCCTGCTGCCTATTGCCTGAGCTGTGTGACAGCACAAAAAAAGATTGGTTTATTCTCTTTGTAAGTAGATGCTATATTTTAATAAGGGACCAAGAAGAATAAAACCATGTTAGAAGTTTATTATTTTTATCAAGGACGGGGATTTTTCACAAAACTGCAGCATTCTCCTTTTCCCCCTTACACTTGCATTATTTTCAACTGCCCAAGCAGAAAGAAAAATCTGTTGCTCCCTCTGCTCTATTTCATCTGTGCTCAAGTGTAGCAGCACTCTCCTTGTGGTATCCGCACCACCAGCTTCATTATATTAACATCCTAGCAGCAACTGCAGCAGGAAAATGATGCGTGGAAATGGTACAAGTATGGTGTGGGTGGGTCCTGGATCGAATCTGTCCTGTGGGCTAAGGGTGCCACATCCCTGCATGAAAGTCAAAATTTGAAAGATTTTGTCCCCATCACAAGAAAACAGCTTAAAAATGGTAGGAGTGCCTAAAAAAGTATGAAAAAGGTCACCTTCTTAGATTTTAGTGAAGCTCCTTACAACAGGAAAATGCAAAACAGCATCAGTGAAATATCGTAGCTAGAGTACAAGGCTCTAAAGCTGTATTAGAACTGTTTCAAAGGCTCTCTGACTTCAGTAAACATTAGCAAGTGTCTGATACAGTGTATTTCTCTAGATTAACACATTGTTTTGCAAAGGAGCTCAGATTCGGATGTTTTGCACAGAATATACCAGTGTTGGACAGCTGCCACTTATTTAATACTGCATAATATCCAGTCCTGTTCACTGTTTTACATTCTTGAAACCCTGGACAGCTTTGTATCCTACTAAATGGGATAGCACATCGTTCTCCATGAACACTTAGGAAAAATCCAGTAGTGCTTCTGCTTCAATAAAAATACAGAATGACCTAGTATACTGTACAAGAAGCATCCCAAATGCCCTAAAGTTTCCTCCCTCAAACTATAGGACAAATTTTGATTAATAAAAACCCAAGCAAACAAGAACCAAAACTCTTCCACTGCTTCCCCCACAAACCTAAACAAACAAAAACCATCAACAAAGAAATGAAGGAAATGAGCGATTCTAAGCCTTCTGCCCACAACTGCTTTGTTGGCAATTGGCCACATGTCAATGCTGCCTGCATTCAGGTGGGCCTCTAAAAAGGAAATAAAAGAATCTTATTGCTTTCAAGACATTTTATATAACTTCTGCAGGATAAAATCTAACCTAACACTTGTTTTTTCTACAGTCCAAAAGGTGTGTTTTTTTCTTGATAACCTGGTAACTCTCCATCCTGCACAGCTAATCCAAATACAGAAAGAAAAGCACAGTGACATTCTGAATTTTCTAACTGGCACCTACACAGCACTGGACTTCAAAACAGTAAAGGAATAGTTCTTAAAATCAAAATTGCTAATACAAAACATGTATCAGAATGAACAGGGTCAGATGAGATGTAACTACAACCACAGTTCTCAAGCTAAAGAATCCTCAGTGCCTGGAACATTATGTCATGGGAACTGTGTAATCATTAGGTTATTTACAGCCACTTTCGGCAGAGGGCACATCAACAGTGTAACTCTGCACTGCAGTACTCTCAACTCATTTAGGATATAAGGTTAACATACAATCAGAATAAAATTTTAAACACGTCTAAAACAAAGAAAGAGAGGAAGAGTAACTAGATCTTTAGTTACACCAGCTGATGGACAGTCATTACAAACATCTGACCGACAGTAACTTCCACAGCACAGTTGTCCCTAAGGTTAATACTTAGATCTCATTCTGACTTAGAAGAAAGATGATCACTTGCTGAATTAGCCCTCCCTAGTCTTTTCAACACCAACATCCTTCTTTGGAGATGAAGCAAGTACAAACCAAAGCAGTTTGTACAGCTTGATACCAAAAATATTACACAGCTCAAATACTAAAGATTCTGTTAGATTCTCATGATTTTTATGTAAAGAGACAGGAATCTATGCAAGCATCTTTGCCTCTCCATAGTTACTGGTTTAGATGCTTTGCTTTGTCTCAAAGTACTTTCCTAACTCTACAGATAGGTCAGTTCTAAAGAAATGGTTATCCCCAGGATTTCTTTTTTTTTTTCCACAGCTAGTTCCTATCTGGTCCCTACCATTCCACTGTGATAGCCAATTTCTGACATCATCTGCTAATGACCTCAAGTATTTCCTAAACCCTGACATTTCAGAGTTCCAATATGTCATAATCATCCTTCTCTCCCTCTTCACATGACAGTTCCAAAGCTATGACCTCCTATTTGACTCAATAAAAGGAAAAAGAAGATTATTTGGAAGTTACTGACATTAGCAGTTTTCATTTGTTCCTGAAATCAACTGACAGTCACAAGTGACAAATGTAACAAACCCCCCCAAACTTATCTCAGCCAAGTACGTGCACAGCCACACAACAAATAAAGGATGAAAACACAGAAGCTTGTCCTTAGCCTACAAAAGAAAGCACAATGACAACAGTTTTCTGCAGTCAAATTTACTCTTACAGAATTCTGACCTCCTCATCCATCCCTACAGACACGTTATTCTCTGACAGCATCTAGAGAGAGCTCAGTAACAGAGCTATGCAGTCCTACTCAGCTGCTACATAATTTTAAATTTTTATAGTACAATTTGGCCAATCCACATTTAAAGTCTGCTTCCTCTCACAAGTGTCATCATCTAGTCTGCTTCTGTTGGAAACAGAATCAAATTACTACTGCCCATGTGAATGTCAGAACTTCAGTTTTCAAACTGCTATCTGCAGGGTCTTGGACATCCACAGTCTCCTCAGAAGTTCAAAAGCAACAACAAAATAACTTGCAGTTAGTGACCTTCACTTCTTTATAGAAAGTTGTCAAGTTTTTGGTCCTCCCACCCTCCCTCAGAGGCTAGAAAATCTAAATTCTTAGTTGAAAAAAACAACATTCTAAATTCTAAGGCCATCTTCACACCAGTTATTTCCAAGAGTCCTGCCTCTGGTGATACTACTGTAGTAACACTGGTTTTAGTAAAGCTAGAAGATTTTGGGCAGGTTATGGGCAGGTATATGTAATGACCATGATGGCAATTCAGAAAGAAAATATACTGTGGGTTAAAACTAACATTGCTAATCATCATAACCCCCTAACAGCTTCATCTATAATCAGAACAACGATTATAGCTGATATCAGAGTAGCAGTCTACTACTAATGTTGGCTTTGATGCTGAAGCTAAACCAGCTTTCACAATAATGAGGGACAGTCCTTTTATTTCCCAACTATAGAAAGTCACAAACTGCTACAGAAAACAGGAAGTGACCACAAAACACACTTAGAAGGGGAACTGGAAAGTACCAGGTTCTACATATCACATGATTAAACACACTATTCTGAGAACCATCGGTTCAGATTTAGACCCATAGGAAGGATCAATCTGCAACTTCTAGAAAAACAGCTCTTACTCAGAAACATGGTTAAATAAAGCTGGTCTATATCCAGTTTCCAGGGTTTTGCTAAACTGACTGGCAGAAGTTCCTCTATACTAGTCACTGGAAACAGCACTTCTAAAAGCACACATTTAACAGAAATTAAGAATCTACATCCTTTTAACCTCAGAGGAAAATAAGTATTGGAATTTAGTTTACAATTTTCCACAAAGTGATCCTTCTAAATAAAATCCCCTCATTTCATTTGGGTTCTCCTCCCAAATTATAGATCACATGTTAAAAATGACAAATGTACGTGGTAATTTTTAAGAGATCTGCAATAAATGTAATTGACAATATCTGTAAGGTGTCTTATGTCAGTTAAAGCATACGAAGTACAATTCATATTTTCCTTTCTTAGGTATTTAAGGGAAAGAAGACAAATCTTATCAGCACACATCCAGCCAAAAACATGTTTGCATCGTATTTGGGCCTCCCAAGAATGTGACTCTGGGAGACAGGTTTTATTCTCAGCACTCCATATCCATCTACCCAGCAGTTTGCTACATTCCTATGCAGGGAGAAGGCACTCAAGAGGACCCAAAGCTGCATGGCAAGGTAAGAGGTATGCTGTAATATATTTAGCAATAGGTAAGCCAGAGAAACAAAAGGGGAAAAAATCGGTCCTCAGCAGAGGTCTACTGATTATCATGAACCAGAAAGGAGTATTTCTTTTGCTCCTCCCAACATAAATCACTGTGAATTATCTGCACATCTAGCCAAAATCTGCTGTGAAATCCTGGGGGGAAAGCCTTTAGAAAATCCAGCTACAATTCCGTTGGCAATGGCACTTCTTTTGCTCTGTACCTGCCATTATTTATCTCTTATATTTCACGTTCATAAAGTGTTCTGGGGATAAGCAGTCAGTTTTGAAAAACACCTTACAAGATAAAGTCATATTAAAGCCATTTCACTTGATGGGTTCACGCTGGCTTAAACAGAACCAATACATTGGGGACACACAATCTTAGGCTATAATAATGTTTTACATTTATATACTGCCTTTCACCCAGAGCTCCAGAATTTATAATATATGAAATGTCAAAGAATGACAAATGTGAACTGCACAACAGAGAACAGAGGTATGTTTAGCAAAGATATTGTGGTAGATCCTAACTCTCATAAAGAATTCCATGGTGTTTCCGATACCTGCTCTAACTGGGCCAGTAAACAGATGTGCAACTGGATCAGAAGTATATTTTTTTTTCTTGCTTTGTCATTAAGAACAGTTTGGTTCGAAAAGCTGCTCAATATCTAAGCATCTAAAATTCTCAACTGTAAAGCAGAAATTATGCTCCAGCATTCACAGTCAGCATAGTACCTTAGCATAAGACTGTAAAAAAAACCCATGCAACAGTTGATACTGAACTATGAGCTGTCTCTCAGATATGTTCCATAAAGCCACTTGGTTCTGCAGTGATGATCCAAAGAATGGTACCACTGAAGTGGATCTGAGTGAAGTCATTTGACAGGACACGTCCTTGAGAGAACTGCCCAGGCAATATGTTCACCATGTGAGAGCACCTTCCTACCTGTCATCTGGCACAACATTAGCCTCAAGCACAACCAACTTCATTTATCACAGGATGATAAAGGCCCTAGAAGGCCCATGCTATCCTTCTCAAAGCGAAAATGTGCATCCGATATTTCACCTGATAAACTCTGAGGTCAAATTAACTGAGTACAAACTCTACAATGGAAGATAATTAACAATACATTTAATGGCTATTAATTACTCAACTCCGTAAGATGGTGATGGCTTAGCCAAATGAGGTACCACATGTAAGACAGGACTACCAGGAAACCAAGGGTCATAATGGATCAGACACCACAACTGTATCAGGCAAGGTACAACTTAACAGCTGGCGTTACACAAGGAAGCAAGCTGGATGATCTGATTCCCTGGAAGACTTAACACCTACGGAGATGTGAATCAGTAGGTGCACTGTCCACCCCAGCGAGACAAGCCCCTGTGCATGACTGACAGCCATCCCCTGTTTCAGACTGGCACCCACGAGCGCTTCAGCAGCTGCCAAGTAATACTTGACCTGGTCCGCCCCAAAAGGGGTGATGTTGGCCTTGACCGACCCGACGCCCAGACCCACGAGGACCAGTCCGATGAAGGTGGCGGTGGCACAGTAGCGGATGGCTCCCACCTGGGAACAAGGTGTCATGGTGGCGTTGGCCGCCGGAGAGGAGCAGTTCTCTACAGGGAACAAAGGGATGTCCCCGCAGAGGCCCTGGCGGGTGTGCGGCGCGGCGATGACAGGGAAGGCCAGCATGCCCAGCAGGTAGAGAGCCATGCTGAGCAGGATGGTGCCAAA
>JANHFX010026182.1:0-11825 GCA_027560015.1 Chloroceryle amazona
GCTGGTGTGATCTACCCTCCCCTCCCCCCCCCCCCCCCTCCCCCCCCCCCCCCCCCCCCCCCCTCCCCCCCCCCCCCCCTTTCCCCCTCCCCCCCCCCCCCCCAACCCCACTGGGGGGTAGAGAAGTAGATGAATGTTTTCTTTCATGTTAAGAATGAATAATATCTAATGTCAACAATTGTGAGATCAATATCCTCAAAAGATATCCTAGCCTGAAAGACAAATCAGAAATCAGCTACATATGACTACTCTGCCTAAGGAAATAAAAGCTCTCTGCAAGAGATAGGAACTGGGCTAAGATTCTAAAACAGTATGTGTTTTCCTCAAAACCTACCATTAAGACCGATAAAAATTAGAAGACTCCACAGCAAAGACAGGGTGAAAAACCTAAAAAAAAGGTCTGACTATCAAACATCATTAACCAAGTGACCTAGACACTATCACAATGTACATTCAATTCCTATACTTATGAAGCTTCTCAGGAACACAAAAGTACTGGTAGATAAATCCTGTCAAAATATGTCACCCCATCACAAAATCTATGTTTTCATTCCCTTATCAGCAAAGAAGGTAAAAATTTGACATTGAACCATGAAAGACTACAGCACTTTACAGTATCTTCTCAAGGTTTACTAAGTTATCTGTCATCGAACTCTTAGATTCCCGCTTTTTGCTATATTTTATCCATGATGTGAATATCTGTGAAGAAAACTCCAGCTTGAGTTTTTCTTACAGTCTTTTCTTTATACATGATTATTATAATGAGATGACGCAGGAAAAATGGAATAAAAGGTTACATACATCCTGAAAAGCTTCAGATGAATTAAAAATTATTAATCAAAATTATTTTTCATAAGAAAGTTATGAAAAAGATGTTATGAACTAGCAATTTAAGTCCTCTTTGAAGAAAATTATTCCAGTGGGGTGAGCTACTCATCTGATCACATTCAACCTTCAATCACCAGCAGAAGCTACATGCTAGTTGATTTTTATTATTTTATCCATAAAATGGCACTCATAACCATTTTCTCAATATAGTCACCTGGCTTGTTCTACAATTGACTAAATTCTCAGCCATAGAGTTGTCAGTTTTGTTGGCAATCCAGATCCTTTTTTTTAACGGGAATATTCAGTGTTCAAGTTTCTATGCTTACCCTAGTAAGCAATAAAAAATGTTCTATCATTTACTTCCTGTTAATTTATAACTATGTGTTGCTCTTCTATTGAATCTGTATTGTTTGGATGAGAAACAAGAAGAAACAGTTGATGACAGTAGAACGCTAAAGATTTAAGGCTGGAGTCTTGGATTGAATATTAAGTACTTCTAAAATTGTGGAAACTTGGTAATCTTTCACTTTGCCAGTGTTGATTTGTTTTTGAGTAGTTACATTGCTGAATGTCTTTTGAAGTTTACATCCAAGAGTGCATTTTAGAACTTTTTATTGTCATGTTTGACAAAAATGTATGGCATAGTTTAGAGTTACAAACTGAAACCCAGAATGAGGTAGGATATAAACATGTTAATTTAAATATTATAACTTGAGCATTTGACACCATGTTTCTCTTGTCTTTTGATTTATGTTAGGAAAGAAGGACTTACACTGAAAATACTTTCTCATTACCTAAAGTTAGACATTACTTTCCTCTCAGGACATATCATTCTCCCTTCCTCAGATACATGCTCTGTTCAGTGTTATTTTTCATCTGGATAAAATCTTGAAGCAGAAATAAAAACCTTCTAACAGTCCTCAAAGCTTAGCTTCATAAATAGATTAATATTTCAACATAACAGTTCCATGAACGCCAGTATGTTTTATCCCACCCTGTAAGAAAAGAAATAGACATTTTTGCTATGATATGACCTTTATTCAATTTTCTTTCAAGTTATCTGAATTATTTTTCTCAACGTGACTTACAACCGAATGGGGATATTTGAAAATTCTCACCAAAATCAGACACTGCTTTTAGATTCATCTTCCTTTTCTGCTTAATTATGGCCAGTGTTTTAATTTCTAAAAGCCAATTATATTGATGTTATTTGTACCTATTAAGACTGAGAGTAGGTTTTCTTTCTGACTTGAATGCTAATGGGATTTCTATTAGAGACCAAAACTGATACCTATTTTTTTTTTTTTTTTTGGACAAAGCAGATACCAGTGGTGTCCAACCCTTTTTGTGGAAAAAAATTGTATTAACCTCCTGTTATCTGGTAGCATGGTTGTAAAGACACAGACATATGAAGTCAATAGCTTAGCTAGTCAGCTCTTTTTCTTAATGTAATGTTTTTAAGCAGAAGTTACTAAGTAGGCTATAAATGGCTCTGTTGCTAACAAAAGTCTATCCTTTTTCTCTCCCAAGATGTACAGTCTTTCTTGCCACTGAGATAGCTGGCAGGATAATGTCATTTAGAGTGACAAAATATTATCTGTCATCATTCCCTGCAATGATCTCCAGAAAGTTAGAAAAATATGCTTGTTTCATCTTAGAAGTAAATAAACGGAATGTAGGTAACCTACCTTAACACAATTTAAAACATGATTTCCACTGAGCTGCAACAGAAAAAAAAGGTTTAAAATAGAATGTGCATTTTGCTTCATAACAATGTTTAGATACAAGATATTATTACTCTCATATTATGTTTGAGAATCATATGTCAAATAGAAATGTTTTTCATGATGAACACAGCAGAACCACAGGTGCTTCAGTAATAATGTTTTCATGTTAGGAAGATGTTTATTTAAGTTTATTTATTCAAGACACAACTTTTCTGAAAATTAATCCTACCTTATAAGAAATTAATCTTACCTAATAGCAAAGCTGGCAACTCTTTCATGGTTGTAATAAGCGACTTTACCCAAGAGCATATTGCTGCATAGGCAGCCGTATGACAACCTTACTTATTTTAAAGCTAAGCTGTATAGAAGAAACAGTGTCAAGAGAAACACTCAGGAAACAAGTCATCTCTTTCAGTTCTGAAAATGAGAACTATAGCATGAATATATAAGATGGCCTTAATTCTGAAGCAACCAATAAAAGATACAAAATTTAGGGGAAGAAAAAAAAAAGAAATTTGATTATATATAAAAGCAACCCGGAAGATCAATAGACTAACACATCCCTGAATGTTTAATCAGTCCACAACAGAGTGTATATACACAACAGCAACAACAACAACAAAAAACACAGAGAAAATGAAAAATTCTCATCTAAAAATGAGAAATTTGGATGTTTGTAAAGGCAACAGATTTCTATCCACCTAAAACTAAGCTTCTTTTTTTTGGTGTGTTTTGGGTTTTTTTTTTATTTGTTTGTTTGTGGTTTTGGTTGGGTTTTTTTTTGTGTGTGTGTTTTTGTTGTTGTTGTTGGTTTGTTTTTTTTGTTTGGTTGGGTTTTTTTACCTTTTTTGTTTGGTTGGTTTTGGTTTTAGTTTTCCCATTAAAATGAAAGTTACACTGCGTGGCAGAAGAAAAAAAAAATCTGGTGGACAAGCAATGACTACAATCTCTTTCTCAGATGAAGATTTCTACCCACCTGACAGAACCTAAGTATCTAGACTACTCAGCAACATCAGTTATAGCAGATGTTCCTTCTAATAAACAATGGGAACCTATGAGAATACATACATGCATTCTAGAAGAATTTTGAAAGAAGACTGCAAATTCTATGACAGATTAGAGTAGGTCTGTCTCCATTGTGTGAATTGCATCTGAACTGATAGGAAGCCATATGAACAGCATCACCACAGTGCCTGACGCTACAGAAAGCTAACCATGATAATGACAGTAAACATAATGCTGAATTGAATTTCTTGCCTTGTAGCCCCTGAAGTACACAAAAAGACAAGGAGATATTGTAAGAATACATTTCTTTACTATGCTTTCTTTTTTTCTGTAATAATTAGATCTACACTGCTAATAATTATTTGATTACATAGTTAAAATTTCAGTTGTATTAAAAATAATGTAATCTTTGCTCAAAAAAAAAGATTTTGACTGTAGCAAGTAAAAAGAAACCATAATGAAAACACACTCCTAGGTTAAGCTAGCACAGTTTCTACAAATTTCTTATGCTGATGAGAATACTGATTTAAGCTAGATATTAAATCACGAATAGTTAATAAACAAAACAAGAACCATAAAATAATAATATGAGTAGTAATAATAATAGAAATACTATGTGCTCATTGTTTTAAAATGCTAAGAAAACCAGGAAGATTGTCTGTATTTTGATAGCAAAAAATATTCTCTCTAGATGGTAGTCATGTGTTCCTCAGATCAGGTCCTTTGGAGCATAAGTATTCAGGAAGTATCCCTGTCCCGGGCCATCTAAGAAATTTACCAGTGAAAACTTAAACAGCTGAAACATTTAGGGCCTTATGGCTGTTAAAGGGGCCCACACTCCCAAATTCTATCTAAGCCCTTTTGAGTTTTTTGTCCTTTATCACTATGGTGATACCTGTCCAGATATAATCCATTCTCCATTATATTCGAAAAGTCCTGGCAGTCAGGTGAAGTCCCTGGTGACTGGAAGAAGGGAAACATTACACCCATTTTTAAAAAAGGGTAGAAAGTAGGACCCTGGGAACAATAGACCTGTCAGTCTCACTTCTATGCTTGGGAAGATCATGAAGCAGATTCTCCTAGAAACTCTGATAAGACACATGGAGGATAGGGAGGTGATCAGAGGCAGCCATCATGGCTTCACTAGGGTCAAGTCCTGCCTCAGCAAACTAGTGGCTTTCTGCAATTGAGTGACTGTATCAGTCGACAAGGGAAGAGCCATGGTTGTCATCTATATGGACTTCTGCAAGGCCTTTGACACATTCCCCGCAACATCCTACTCGCCAAGTTGGAGAGATATGGATTTGATGGGCATACTGTTCAGTGGATAAGGAAACGGTTAGGTGGTGGCATCCAGAGGGTAGTGGTCAATGGCTTGAAGTCCATATGGAGATCAATGACAAGCGGTGTTGCTTAGGGTTCTGTACTGTCTGTATTCTTACTGTTGTAAACCAATACTGTTTAACATTTTTATCAATGATATAGGCAGCGGGATTGAGTGCACCATCAACAAGCTTGCAGATGACACAGAGCTGAGTGGTGCAGTCCATATACCAGAGGGATATCATTCAGAGGGACCTGGACAAGCTGGAGCAGTGGCCCCAGGTGAACCTCATGAGGTTCAACAAGACCAAGTGTAAGGTCCTGCACTTGGGTCAGAAGAACCCTCATTGTTAATACAGGCTGGAAGATAAGTTGATAGAAAGCATCTCTGAGAAAAAAGGACTTGGGGGTGCTGGTGGATAAGAAGCTGGACATGAGCAAACAATATGCACTTGCAGCTCAAAAAGAAAATAAGAAAAAAAAAAGAAGTTTAATAATTTGCTTTGACCATAGAAAAAAGCTTCTGTCTAACTTTTAAGTAAAAGTTTAATCTAACTTCAGCTTCACAACACCATATTTTTAGACTGACTTGAGAAAAATGGACACTGATTAGTTATGCAGTTAGTATATAAAGACAAATAGGACAGTTAGCCAGATATTTTGCAAGATTAATTATACTTTCATTAGTAACATTGCAGCACAATTATTGCTTAAGTGAAAATTATAATCTGATAATAGATTTCTCATTTAAAGGACACTGTGGCTTTTTACAGTACAAAAAAAGTAGGTCTGGAATGAAGCCACAGCTTCAGAAAGAGATTGGCATGTCTGTGAATAGTACTGTAATCTACTGTTTCTGTTTTCTTTGTTACTATGGATACCACTGGTAATTTGTGTTTATTAATGATCCAGGACGTAAAAGAACACCCTCCAAATCTATAGTAACCATTGTAGCACATTACAGCAGCAGTTCAACATTACAAACTGCCAATAAAGGTTTGCTTTGCTGATACAGATTTGACCTACATTAGGCACTGTGATGATAATCATTCAGAGCAACATAATCAGTGAAGCAAATCTGTAAAGGAATACAAAGCCATTTCTGGAGACAGCTGGAACTTTACCTGGAAGGTTTTTTGCTGGAATACTAGATTGTTATCATTAGTTATTCAGCTAAAATAACTGTAAAACCACTATGTTACTCACTTTTAATCTAGCTTTGACATCCTCCCTCTATTAGACAACTCATTGTCAAGGTCAACTTGGCCATGTTCAGAAAATTGAAATACAGATATTTAGTTCCATTCCTAAGGTACTTATCATATCCCCAGCAACTGATTACATTTTATTATAATATTTTATTTTTTTTTTCTATCTGGAAGATGGGTTTTGTCAGAGGTTTAATCCTCCACAGCAGTAGCCTGTTCCCAATCTCAATGGCTGTGTTTTCAACTCACTCTGAATTACTGAATTCTGAGGAAATAAAAATATTCTCTGCTTTGTGCCTGATCTGTCTCCATGTCTCCTACAAGGACGGTCATACAACCAAACACATAAAATCCTAGAATCAGAGAATCATTGTTTGGAAACGACCTTCAAGATCACCAAGTCCCAATGTCTACTGAATATTATCAGGAGCACTAAACCATGTCTTGAAGTGCCACTTCTAGACATTTTTTAAACACCTCCAGGGATGGTGATTCCACCACCTCCCTGATCAGTCTGTTCCAATGCCTCATCTCTCTCTCAGGAAAAAAAAAATTCCTTATATCCCTACTCTGAACTCGCTCCAGCACCTCAATGTCTTTTCTATACTGTGGTGCCCAAAACTGAACACATAGAATCACAGAATCACAATGGTTTGTGTTGGAAGGGACCTTCAAAGATCATCTAGTCCAACCCTCATGCAGGGAGCAGAGACATTGTTCACTAGATCAGGTTGCTCACAGCCCTGTCCAACCTTACTTTGACCGTTTCCAGGAATGGGCTTCTGTCACTTGTCTGGGAAACATGTTCTGGTGTTTTACCATCCTCATTGTAAAAAATTTCTTCCTCCTATGTATTCTAAATCTACCCTCTTTTAATTTTAAAACCATGTCCTCTTGCCTTGTTGCAACAAAATAGGTACCTTTTAAGTACTGAAAGCCTGCAATAAGGTCGTCTTGAAGTTTTTTTCAGGCTGAACAGCCCCAACTCTCTCAGCCTTCACAGGAGAGGTGTTTCATCCCTCTTAATCTTTTTTTGGCTACCCTGTTTCAATAGGCTCATGTTTCAATAGGCTCATGTCCTTCTTTTGCTGAGGACTTCAGAGCCAGACTCTGAGTGAGGTCTCACCATAGCAGAGTAGAGGGGCAGAATCATTTCTCTCAATATGCTGGCCACACTTCTTTTGCAGCAGCCCAGGATATGGTTGTCCTTTTGGGCTGCAAGTCTGCATTGTTGGTTCATGTCTATATTCTTATCCACCAGTACTCCTAAATCATTCTCTGCAGGGCTGTTCTCAATCCTATAATGTCCCAGCCTGTATTAATACCAAGACCCCAGAATTATTGATTGACCCCATAGTCAGGCTTGAGAAAGTAGGGCCTTCTAGATCCTTTTGTTGAACAATATCTTTGTGCATGGCCAGTAAGACCTCAGGCTTCCCAGAGAACACAGGATGAGACATACATATCTAATTTATTTTGCTTATGTATCTTCTAGAACAGATTGCAAGAGGTCTCCTTTGGAGAGGACAATTGCTAGCTACTTAGGACCCAGTAGAAGCCTGTACAATTCCCCTCTGACTGATCTATGTTGTTGATACTTTGTATTCAATTTAGCCTTTCATGCCATGAAGTGCCTTGAAAGGCACTATGCAACAGGTCTAGAGTGTGTTGAACAATGAAAATCTGGTTCATATATCTAAATGGTAGGTGTGAAGAGGATGGGGCCAGACTGTTTTAGTGGACAGTGACAGGACATGCCAACGGGCACAAACTGGAACACAGGAAGTTCCATCTGAACATAAGGAAAAACTTCTTTACTGTGGGGGTGACAGACCACTGGAACAGGCTGCCCAGAAAGGTTGTGAAGTTTCTTCTGTAGACTTTGAAAAGCTTATCAGATGTGTTCCTGATCTAGACAAGCTTGCTTTAGCAGGATGATTGGACTAGATAATCTCCAGATGTCCCTTCCAAACCCTAACATTCTGCGATTCTGTGTTTCTATCCAGAAGCTATAGGTGAGTAATTGTAGTTATGGACATATCTTGTTTCATGAAGCAGCTCATATAGTCATGTTAACACTCATATCCAGTGTTCTACAGACCTTATTGTATATTTATATATCTGTGTCCTTCACTGTGGTCTTTTTTTTTTTTTCTTTCACTTTTTGATGTAAGGAAGGAAGGTAGAGTACCTCATATTTTGTCTCCAGCTTTTACTGAAGGATTATCTGCTTACCTTTCTCGATTGCTTTAAAATCTCTTTTGCAAGCTTGAAGATATAACAGCTATCTGCAAATTCTTTCCTAACATCTTGCAGAAAATTGAGACTCATTTCCTTTTAAAATTCTTAACAACATACACCAGAGCCCAGTATCTTTTACCAGCTTTCATTCTCCATTTTTTTCCTCTGATGATTTTTGAATACTTTGAATAAATGTTTCTACAATATTTATCGTGTTGGGTTTTTTGGTAAATAATTATATGGACCGATGAAGACCATGATATCCTTTGTAATACTAAACACACATTTATCCTTGTTAAAAGAAGTCTTATAAGTTAATGCCTAAGGACCTGTATAAAGCTTTATTCAACAGTTATCTCACTCTATTTTCTTGTTTTCTTAGAATACATCTCAAATTTATCTCCTCTTTGCATAGCAAAGCATAATGCATAATGCATCATTCTGTTATTGAAAGAAGTAATAGAATATCAGTCGTTAGCATTGTTCAACAATATAAAAATACAAATATAGTTGGATACTGCTGAAATGGTATTCTCAACTAAAGGATGCAATACTATTTTTTTTCTGTTGTCTTCCATTATTTTACACAACCTCTGCTTTTACTGTACTAAACAAGTATTAATATTTTTTTAAAAGCCAACAAATTTTGGATTTTTTTTTCTTAAATATATTGGAATAAAAGCAGTATATTTATTTTTAAAATTTTTGTTTCTCACTTGCTGTTTTCTATTTCCTTGCATCTTTAAGAAAAGTCCAAAGTAAATTAGGTATATGGGGAAAAATGCTAAGCTATGGATAACATAATGAGAATGGCCTTTACAAAGTTTTGGGGATTTTTTTTTAAATGTCATCTGCACATTTCATAACTGCCCTACAAAACTGTGATATGTGTACACTTCAGATTCAAACTATAATGTTAATTTGATATGTGATGATTCTTTACTAGTATAGAAAATACAGAATCTACCTCCTGAGGCATCACCCCCAAGTTGAGCAATGAAATCTCAAAGATACAGAAAGGGAAGAAAAACAAGGCCTTAAAGAGTCTGAGGAGTCTTCATCTGATTGAAGATGAATTATTCCTTGAGCTTCAGAACAAGAAAAGGAAGAATGAAAAGACTGTCAGAAAATACAGGAGGTTAAGAAACTATACCAATAGGTAATAAAGGAGAGTGACAGTCATAGTGAGTGTGGAGTTCACACAATGAACAGATAAATGCTGAAAGACAACTCCAGGTCCTCTGGCTAAAACTAAAAAGTCATATTGGTTGAGTATTCCTTCCTTCATTCATATTTTGGTAGTGGTAATTGGTCTTTTATATCCTTTTATACCTTTAATTTCCTCACCTTATTCATTATCCTCTCTCATGTCTTCTTTTCAAAGAAATAATATGTGAATTTCATAGTTAAAATTAAGTTTCTGTGATTTTGAAGATTTTTTAATCCTTCAGCTCAGTAAGACACGAACAATTATCTGTGAAAAGATATTGATAAAAAAATGCATTATTTTTGATAGTCATTAAGGAAAGGAAACATGCAGATAGAATTTAACTGTTTTAAGATGAAAAGTATGATGAAAGGTAAAATGGCACATAATTATGACATGCACAAACAGTCCTACTATCTTTCTTCATGAGCATAGCAAGATAGTTCAGCACTAAATGAACAGTTAAGAAGCTATCAAAAATTAAATAATGCAGCTCTTAAGTTTTGGGTGATGGCTAGATTGTTGGCCAGAGATTTTAAAGAATATTTTCTTGTTCATGTTAATTCTGTGTTATATTTGTAATTATCAAGTATTGCCAGAAGATCTCTTTTATGGTTAGCTTTCCTGACATTCATGTTACTGTTGAGTTCACTCAGGTAAGGATGTTTTGAGCTGCTAAGATACATGAGCTGTTCCTATTTTCTTATTCCACAACCTGTAAAAAACTTGGATCAGGTGTATACAAAACAAGTAACACACTGACACTGAACCAAAAAGAAGTTTAGTGTCCATCATAGTCACTTTGTTTCACATGGCCACACTGCAACATCTCTGTTAATATCATTAAATATATCTCACTGATAGATGGAAAGAGTTAAAATGCTTATAAATGTATAGAGAGATTTATCTGACAACCTTGATCACTTTCCATTGACATTCTGGAGTCACACAAAACCACTTATAATACTATTTTTTACCTTACCAATCCTGATTTTGTTATCTGCATGTTGAATTGCATTTGTTTTTTCCTTCACATCTAGAAGGAAGAAACAACAAATAAAGTTTTGTTAGCTAATTGAGATGTAGAGATGATGCACAAAAATTGTATAAGATTTGAGAATATATTATTATTTATATATCACAGTGGTGATGCTTAGTTAGGAGAATCTAATCGAAAGGTCAAGTACTTTTCTGGAAATCTCCTGCAGAGCATAAACTATTTTATAATGTAATCTTAGAAATAGTTTAGTACATAATATGTACTTTAATAGTAAAAAAGATAAGGAGAAGAAGCAAGCAAGAACAAAAAAAGTTAAGTTGGCATATCTCAAACCATTTAGCTTTCTAATTCACTCCCAGTTTCTAGTTGTCTATATACACACCATAAATTTCTGTTTATTCTTGGCATTTGTTTTGAAAGAAGAAGACTAGTGTCCTTCAAACTGAAAAACAGGATTTTATTCTGAGCCCCTGTTTATTCAATGGCTACTCCCAAGAAGTAGTATAGAACAGACTGTTTCAGGCTGGGCTCCCTGTACCTGCATAGTCTTTTAACATAACCTGCAGACTTTGTAGTTTCCAGCATTCCTTTAAGCTGTGGCAACATATATCATACAGAGCAAATCCTCATTTTCATGATTATAAGCACACTTTCCAATGAACTGTATTACTTCAGACTCTTAGTAATAATAGAATAGTTCAGGCTGGAAGAGACCTTCAAGATCAAGTCCAACCTTATTCCTAGCCCTATCAAAACCACTAAACCATGTCCCTAAACACAACATCTAACCGGCTCTTAAACACGTCCAAAGATTGTGACTCCACCACCTCCCTGGGCAGTCTACTCCAATGCCTGACAGCCCTTTCAGTGAAGAAATTCTTCCTAATACCCAGACTGAACCTCCCCTAGTACAACTCCAGGACATTTCCTCTTGTTCTATTGCTTGTCACTAGGGAGAACAGACCAACTCCCGCCTCGCTACAACTTCCCTTCAGGTGGTTGTAGGGAGCAATAAAGTTTCCCCTCAGCCTCCTTTTCTCAAGGCTAAAAAAGCCCAGCCTTTCTCATAAGAGACATGCTCCAAATTCTTTACTAACTTGGTAGCCCACCTCTGTACCCTCTCTAGCACCTCAGTGTCCTTCTTGTAGAGAGGGGCCCAAAACTGGACACAGTATTCAAGGTGCAGCCTCACCTTGAATACAGAGGAACGATCACCTCCGTGGTCCTGCTGAACGCACTATTCCTGATATAAGCCAGGATGCTGTTGGCCTTCTTGGCCACCTGGG
>JANHFX010026182.1:11925-26560 GCA_027560015.1 Chloroceryle amazona
GGATTAGTGATATAAACTAAGTGAAAGACATAAACACTGCACTTCCCATATCCTGAAGTCTTCTTTTTCACATTATCGTTTCAGTCATATATTTCCCAGAATCTTGTCATTGACCAGTGCTGCACTCATTGAAGTGAACTGCATGTTTAGTTTGACCAAAACAGTTCTTCCTCCAAAATTGTTAAATATTTGGGGAAAATATGCCTCTTTTTCAAGATTTCTTATTCAATTGTTGCCATATTTAACATTTAGGAGCACCAGATCAATTCTTAAATGACATGTTACTTGTATAACTTTGCAGGTGAAAAAATCATAGCTACAAATTTGTTGCTTTTGCATTTTTCTAGCAGCTTCTCTTCTCTTAATTAGCAGGATGGCCATTTCATGGTATCATGATTTTCACTGGCTTTTCCATATGGAAGAATGATTCAGAATCCTTTTCACTTCATGGATTTCAGAGACTCTCCCCATCAGATGAGTTCTCAAATCATACATCTAATTCTTGAAATAAGTTTTATAAAGGACAAAAAGACTGAAATATATATTAAGAATTCAAAACCTATTTTGAAAATGAAGGGGACAGTAATGAGAATCCGGTTATTTGAGGAAGATTAATTCCCAGAGCAACACAGATATGTCTTTCTAATTCAAATCAACCCAACTGATGCACTTTCACAGCTTTCCCCTTATGATTTTCCCTGAAGCACTCGTTCAAAAAGATCGACAATAACCCTTAAAAATCAGGTGGGATTTATGTCATCTTTCTTGAGTGGTTTGAGAGATGGGTACAAAATCTAACACCCAGCAGTGGCCTATGGAAATAAATAGGTATTTCTGGAATGCGGTTCGTTTACATATCTTTGACAACTATCTTTACCCCTTCACATCTGGAGATTCACCACCTACCTATCTGGGAACTCTTGTTGCTCCTTGTTAGAGAATGCTCAGTCAGCTTGTATTTGGTCATGGTGAGATCAGCCACAACTATCACATGAATAAGCCATATCTATCTAACTCTAATGTATATCCTTCTAAGAACAGAACACAGGTGTTAGCTGATATAATGGCAATTCACATGACCAAGTATTTGTTATAGGCACCAGAAGCCAATACTGACTTAGGACAGATTTAGCAGCTGATGGGAAAGACATCAATTTTTACTGCTTTATCATCTTTATCACATTTGTTCCTGTGTCTTGTGGCACAGGCAGGGATATAGATTTTCACATCTCAATCAATTTAAAACAAATAGGGTACGGATGAATCTCACAATGTATTGGCATTGAATTTAATCACATTTTTACTAAATTGTAATGCTGAGTTGTGTCTTGGAAAAACAGTAATTTTGAGGCAAAATGTTGAAATGAAGCATGTATCCTGATGTCAAATGGATGCTATGATTTATTTATTTATTTATTTATTTTTGTACTGGGGTAGTACTTTTTCTCCATATAAATTCTATTTGTAAATTTTCAATCTTTTACACTTCTACTGGTCATTAATGAGTAATGATGATGTAAATACACTTTTGTGCTGTGTAATGAAGAGACCTATCAGGATAACTCTGTTAAAGAAGAAAAGAAAGCTACTCTGAAATAAAGTACACACATTAGTCAGTTTGGATGATATATAGCACCAGGTGCATAATGTTCTTTTTTTTTTTTTTTTAGGAGGTAGGAGATCCAGTTTCTGAGGCAGCTTTGATAAGATTTGGAAAATTTGGAGGGCTGATGACTTATCAGTAGAACACAGTTTATCATGTAAATGCAATTCATGCAAATTTCCAAAGATAACAGACAGACACATTTATAATATCAGTAAAGAAAAAGACTCTCAATAAGTGAGACAAGAAACCTGTGAAACTTGATTCTTTTTATTGACTTACAACAGATATGGAAGAATACAAATAGACTGGGCTTGTTTAAGTGCTACAAATAGATACTCAGGACATTTCAATCTCACTTTTTTTTTTTTTTCAGAAGGCATAGTCATAATTATGGTAGATGAGAAATTAAGCAATTTTATATATAGTTATTCTCTGCCTTTATTATTATTAATATTAATTTCCTTGCCTCTGTAATTTAAGTTTGCTACAAGCACGAAAATCCTGCCAGGATTCCTTTAATATTTCTTCAGTCCAAATTTCTCACAGGACACCTCTTTTTTTTTTTTTTGCATTTCCAACTTGAGTTATATGGTTGTTATTCAGTAGCTCAGAGTATTTGTTCTAGGGAAAATAAAATGTACATTTGGAGTATTTCTAAAAATTAGAACTCATGTTTCTAACTTTTAGTCACCATAACTTAAAAATTAATTTTGTGTATCTGACAAAGAGTAAATTTTGAGATGATGCATAGCTATTTAAAAGAGGTACTGCCACAGGGCTATCAAAATTGACTATACCTCTGATATTATCATCAGATTTCTACATTAAACCATCTAAGCTATGACCTGAGTTTCCACTGCGTTAACACTGATAGAGAGTCATAAGGAATTACTTTATTCATACAGTAAGTTATAGGCCAAATGCTCTGTTTAACATTCATTTTCTTGTGAGATGCAATTAATTCAAAATACTTGGGTCTTTCTTTCAAAAAGGCAAGAACACACAGTTGTTTTCTTAAAATAATAAAAGAAAATTATTAAGAGTGAAAAAGCAGAATGACAAAAAATAGGTAAAGGTGAAATCATCTGTGTGTATATTTACAGTAAATTCCAGTGGTGAATGTCAGGGAAATTTCCCCACAAGCTCTACAGCTCTTTTCTTTAACCATCTAACTTCTCTTCAGAAGACTGTCAAGCATTGCCACAAGTTAATCTTACCATCTATCAAGGACTAAACTTATCTTGACCAAAGCCTTTCAGGTTCAGTGGAGGACGACTCTAAGGTTTTAAACCAAATTGCTCTGTACTGCCCTTATATAGTTTGCGGAGATGGCCTTACCAGTACTCAACTCCCTGATGCTCTATACTTATTCTCAGAAACTAATTGTCAATTTAGGCAGTATAAGCATACAGTAAACAACACAGAGATGCAGTCACGGCACATAAATCATTGCAAGTGATTGCACAGTTGTCACTGTTTATTACTTCACTGCTTGTAGAAAGAATGTACTTCGGCAATTTATGCAGCAAAACTTTTGTACTCTTTACTATGAAGGAATAAATATTTAGTCATGAAGGATTATGAATCTGATTCTTATAGTTTGATAACTAACTTCTGTATATTCTGATCTATGCAAAAATTTTTTCTTAATACTGCTTATTATGTCAAGACTGAATTCCCCTAAAGTATTTTTAACTTCTGTTCTAGTTAAGTCTGCTTTAAAGTTGCTTTGATGAGTGTTTCCCTGAAATATTTCAGATTTCTGTCACCTTCTAATTTCCTACTGTGGACTGAACATTTCTGAACCAAACCAGAAGTCAAATGCTCTCAACCCAACTTTCTGCTAAAAAAGCCTGGACTCGTAAGGTATAACTTAGGAAAAAGAATATCCATCCCAAATAAAAACATTAAAAGAAAGGAACTGTTCTCCTTACTTCCCTTTCATGATTGAAATTATGCCTTTGTCTCTGTGTGTGTGACAGACAGTGTTTTAGTGGTTTAGAAAAACAATAAATTCATCCTATAGAAAATGTTAGTGTTAATGTGGCACACAATGCAGTATTGATGGTATTTGTCTTTTTATTACAACCTAATAGTATACGAGGTCATAAATTCAAGGTTAAAAGTGATACAGAGTTGACCTTTAACAAAAAGGCAGCAATTCTAATAATAAACAAGTGAAGAGTTTGAATTACATTAAAATCATTCTTTTGTAACTGAATAATCTACCCTCCTCTTATTATGAACAGCATTAGATGTGGGTATTCAGGAAATGAAAAGCTAAAATCTATGGAGAAGGTAATGATCTCTGAAAATTTTCTCTAATGACTAATTTGTGGCTCAGTGGATTTCAAGAGATTATTGGTTTTTGAAATGGATTCTATCAACTAAGGAGATAATGGAAATCATTAGGCTGAATAAAGTAAAACAGTAGATTTGTTATGTGGAGCTCTATTACATGTGCCTCTATTACCCACACATTTTAGGAATATTTTTTCTTAAACTGAACTAATGTGTCAACTTATATTATGGGACAAATTCTGGTAAGATAGCACTCAGTGGCAAAACTTTCATTAACCTCAGCTGAATAGGGATTTGACTCTGATTTTTATCAGAAGTGCTGTGATCAGGGAGAATTTCAGGTGCTCAATATTGCTCACAATATGTCTCTGATTAAAGTTCCAGGTTTTTCACATCCAAGCAGAATAAAAGGATTTTAATCTTCATTATCAGCTCATGGACAATATCTTACAGGACCAGTACTGAAGTTAACATTCCACCAGTAATTCATCCTGGTGACATTTATAGGCCCTTATGATTGACTTATTAAACCAGATGCTGTACAAATTACAGAAAGACAGATCCTATGCTTTGAAAACCTTAATAATTCAAAGTGCAGTACTGTCCTGGAGGCAATCCAAAATGCTAGAAATATCTGGGATATAATATTATAAATTGCTCTGTATCATTCTTAGCCTTTGTTTTTTACAGTACCCTGCACACTAATTTTCTTTTTAGTAGCATGACTTTAGCTTCCAACTTTAAAAGTAAATTGCTTTTACAAATTTATCTTTGTTATAAATGCCACTGAGGTATGTTCCTAGCTATATTAACTACATTATTGTTTGGAGTTATTTTTTGTTGATATTTCATTTGCTTTAAATGTGGTTTCATTTTCCTATTATTCTCACTTGATGTAACAAAACAAGTGATACCTTACAAGGCATTTGTTAGTTGCTTACAAGATTGTTATTTAAGTTAGTTTTGGTAAAAAGATTTTAAATATAACATTTCAGAGTTAATTGCAGCTACAAAGGTTTCAAATTCCTAGAGTCTAGTAACCTTTATAAATGTTGGTTTGGGGGAGGTAGGAAAGTTCCAGGATTTTAGTTCTTTACAAAGTAGCTTCTTCAAATCCAGGAAATGCTAACAAAAGTATTACCAGAAACCTGTCCAGAGACTTCTTTGTACAGTGGTGTGTGGAGAATCAAAAAGTAATGCTAATTGTCTACCGAGGTGGAAGGAGATCTCCTGATGTTTAAATAGCAGTGTTGAATAATGTGCAGTGTCCTTAACAGGAGGAAGACACTGTTAGGGTAATTCCTATCTCTCTGTCCTGGTTTGAGTTAGAACAGAACAATTCTGTTCAGTGATTTTATTTTTCATCTTTCTGAAATTAGCAGCATGTGATAATACCCCAAGGATTGGTGTGTAGACCAAGGTCACTAATAAATCTTGTGTACCATGTTACAGGGTGCAGAAAGTAAAAGGGATCACAAGGGTCAAGCTCTCTTCTTCCATGGTTGGTGTCTGGAGAAAACTCTGTCCATTTTGCCCTTGATCCTGATCTATGTGTTTCTGAATCCGATTCCAGAACCCAGCTCCTGAACCTGGTTCCTGTCTGCCACTGGACCCAGTCTAGAACTGCCTCAGTGCCTTCTCCACAGCATCAGTGGTGTCAGTGATGTAATTGACATTGGGGGATTTGGTTCGATACTGGTTTTATATATATTTGTATATATTCCATTTTACTCTTATTATCTTCATTAAAGCTGTTCTAGTTTTCTAATCCATAAGTCTCTTTCCCTTATTTCCTTTCTCTTTCCCTTTGGGACGTGAGGAGGATTAACAAAGAGCATCTGTTATAGGTCTAGCAGACAGTCATGACCCTAAATTGCAACATTCTCTGATCTGCATTCGCCTTTTGTTGTGTAGGGATTGTGCTGTCTCTAATAAGGGTTCTCTACCCAGTGTGCAAGATGCCAATCAACATACTGACTTGAGATAATGGTCTTTATTTCTTTTCAACAGAATAGAATGCCAGGTATCTAACACGGTTAGTGCACCTTTCAAGAAACATGATGAACTTTGTATACAAAATGTTAACAATGAAGAGTCCACCAAATGATTACCTGTGCTTACACAACAAAAGTTCATTTGCACATGTCCTTACTCCCATCTAACTCATACTAAGTTGGTCCTATATTTCCATATAAAATCTCCTCCTAGCTGTGTGGGTTTTAGTACTATAATTAGCTAAGGTAATTAGAAGTTATTTCTCCATCCTATCAGCCACCACCAGGATTTTGGTTAGCTTCATGTTCAGCTACAGCTCCTGTTAGAATCTGTTTTGAACAATAGCTTGATTGTACAAGGGATAATAGAACATTCTTCTCTTAGAGTCTTTCCATTACTGTTACCATGGTTTCAAAACAGATCTATCACTGTTGCCTTTTTAACTCCCCTTGTGACCATTTGTAGCTGTCTTTTATACCTTCTTGTTATCAACCTCTCATTTTTTCTAAATTTCAGGTAATATATATGCAGAAAGTATAGAGAGTTGTTCTTTTTTCCTGTTTCTCTTTTTTTAAAGCCCTAAAACCAATTCTATCCAACTCTCCTTAATGATCTGTAACTGACTAAGTACAGTCCATAGAATATCCCACGCTGAATGGACCAATCAAATCCAACTTCCTGCTCCTTGCAGGACTACTTAACACTAAACCATAGGACTGAGAGTGTCATCAGATACTCCATGAACTTTCACAAGCTTGGTGCTGTGACAGCTTCCTTGGAGAGCCTGTTCCAGTGACTGACCACCCTCTGAGTGAAGAACCTTTTCCTAATGACTTACCTGAACTTCCTCTGACACAGCTTCATTCTATTTCTTCATGTCCTATTGTTAGTCACCAGAGAGAGGAGATCCGCACCTCCCCCCTTCTTGACCCCCTTAAGGAAGTTGTACATTGCAATGAGGTCACCCCTCAGCCTTGTCTCCTCCAAGCTGAAAAAAACCACTTAGTCCTCTAATTCTTGCCCTCAATGCCTTTTACTATCTTGATAGCAATCCTCTGAGTTAACTTCTTATATTGAGCCCAAAACTGCACACAGTACTCAAGGTGGTTATACCCTTATGGATACCTGTTATTCTGTGCTCATACATTCAAGAGCTCTGATTAAATAGGATAAAGAAATAATATCCAATATGTCCTTGAACATAGTGGTCTTTAGAAGAGGTTCTTCAAGATAACTATGATAGGTTTTTGTCAAATGGAATGAAACCATCCAATGGCTAACTGGAATTTGAATAGAGCCTAGAAGTAACCAAAAAAGTAGGTCATACAGGAGTCAGGATTATCCCTTACCTGGCAAACTTGGAACTATTGAGTTGTCATTTTTATGCACACACACACATGCAGTCATTGAAGGCTTGAATTCTGGGCAGGAGCTTTGGACTTCTGGAAATAATGGAAACATGAGACAATGATATTTTTTATCTTTCCTGTCAGCATTTAAAAGAAGCAGCACTAAAGAAAAACAAAACAAAACAAAACAAGTCAGAACCATGCTTTGTTCATGTAAAGAAAGTACTAATAAGCTTATTAATAAACCAAACACACTACATGTCTTTCTCACTCATAAATGCATCAAAATTCCAGTTTTGCTTCAAAGCTCCTTGATGATTTTTGGACTTCCCATATCACAATGTAGGTTCCATTGTAAACAACGCTTGTTTGTTCCTAATAACTTTACATGGGTGGCTTCTTTGGATTTCTAGTCTCAAAAAGTAGCACATTGTTTATTTTCTTTATACCAACAAATAAATACAGTGTTGGAATAACAAGGAACACTATATATGAGGTAAGCTTGTTCAGAAAATGTTGGAAATAATGGCTTGATATGATGAGTAAAGCTGATGTAATTTATTAGCCAAATGGCCTTCTTTTTCCTCTCTGTCTTACTTAAGCCAAATATTATTGTCTGATACTGAGCATGTCATTAGAAACAAAAGATTTTCTTACCACTGGAAAATCACCTGCCGTGTGGGTAAACTTAATATGTTATAAAGTTATGGTTTGAACACAAATTTAACATGCTTGAAAAGGGACTCATGGAACAGAATTACTATGTGCCTTAAATGCTGGCAACTGTGTAAACTGGTATTTAGGACATTTAACATTATCACTTACGTTGGACAAACAGCAATCTTCTTTCACTGCTTAAATGGTTGGGAAAATGCAGAGAGGTGGATGATCAACTGACATTCACATTTTTAAGGAAAGTGAAAAAAACTACATGCCACAGGAGAAAATGAATGTCAGTTAACTAACATTAAATGGTGTTTCCTTTCTGAAAAAAAAAATGCATCCTGAAAAAAAATATTCAGGAGAGACAAATATTTATTAATACTCCTATCCTGGCTAATTACAGTTTACATTTCAAATATAAACATGTGATTTGGTTTTATATTGTAAGTCTTTATATTATGGATAATCAGTCAGGCCTGAGCCATCCACAGGACAAAGGGACCCAATAGGATTATATTTTGCAGCTGTTCCTTGAAAAAATAATATTTTCTTTTCATGTCCTATCTACAAGTTAATAGGATTTGTTGTCAATCAATATTTGTTTGGTAAAGATTACACAATCAGAAAAATATATTTTGATTCAAATTACTATCACATAGTGTAAAAATTCTGATGTAGTTACAGAATTTCTTTGTAACAATACAGATCTATACTTCTTGCAGACAGCAATTTTCCTTTAAAAATGCTGTATTGTACTATAGTAGATGTCAAACTCTGAGATACTGTGGTGCCTTCTAAAATTGACAAATCTATATGGACAATCTTGAAAAATGTTGAGTTGACAGTCAATCATAGTCAGCAAGTTAAAATGACCCCCAAAACTGTTCTACAAATCTACTACGCTTGCATTTTTCAAAAGCTAAGATAAATTAGGTAGTGTTATAAACTTTTCTTCTCATTACTATTATTTGCAGCATGAGCTACATTTCTGGAGTAGCAGCTCCATGTTCTCACATAATTAGTTCTTAAAAATAGATCTTAACAAAGGCATTTCCCTGACACAGCATTATATAGCTTTCAAATTCTTCAGTGCTTACAAGCTAGTAGAAAGAAATGGAGTACAATTCTAGATCTTACTGGTTTCATTCATTCTTCCATGCAAACCAGAAAGGGATGAAATGCTGTGCAAGGATAAAAAGCATTAGGTATAGCTTCTAAAAATTATTCTTGTTTACTTGTTTTACAAAGGGAAAAATGATGGCAGTTTATGAAAATATTTGTATGTAAACAGCAACAAATCTAACAAAAGATGGCATGTAGAGACATGACAGAGTTAAAGGAGCAAAACTGATTGTGATTGCTATAATGTTTAGATCAATATAAAAGAGATTTTGATGGGGATCTTTAGGTACTTAGACATGTACTGAAATTTACACTAAGGCATTCACAACTGACCTATTTTCTGTGGCAGAAAAAAAAAAAAAAGATATTTTGCTTACAGAGTCAGCGCAAAAACTCTCACTGAAATACTAGAATAGATTTCAAACTCAATTACACACAGCAAGGAATTAATTTTTGGCAGTTATTGAAGCTAAATGCAGAAACCATAAACTATTACAGAGTTTCTTTTGAAGATCCATATTACAATTAATTTTGTGGTATGAAATTTGCTTTGTTCACTTTGAGAAAGAAAATTTTAATGAAGATATTGTCTTTTAAAAAATCTTGTGAATTGCTTTGTTGTGCATTTTGAAATTTTGATATATGCAATTTTACTCTGGAAGTCAAAAAGCCAAACAATTCCAGGTGACTCAATCCATCAGCTTTGTACTAAATCACAAATAGTGAATGAGGCATAGCTTGTATCAGCATGAATGGACAGTAATCTGGCAAGTGCTCATAGGTTAAAATGTTTTGGCACAACAATTTTCCACAAGAAGTGCTGCTAATAAGGCCATTGTCATAAACCAAAATCCAATACAATTTATAGTATGAAAGTTTAAAACTTTATTTTCCATTTTCAATTATGTGTACCCTGTTAATGAAAACTTGACTGTAGCTCCTACAGGGTAATCTGTTTTTCATCTCTTTTCCCTAAGCACATTACCATGGTACCGAACAGTCTTAAATCAAGTATTAAACTGTATTATTCTAAGTCTGAGATAAGAAGCCCTTGTGGGTTTCTGTATTAGATAGAGAAAAATAAGTACCTTCTGGAGGTATGTCATCACACATGTTTATTTTGCAGTGTGATAAACCAGTTATTGAAGATACCTGTTTATTTCTGACAGCTGTAAAAGGACAAAGTAGAGTTTAATTTGATAAAGTCGGGTTTAGCTTTCTGACTTATATACCTCAATTTAGGAAAAACTCAATCTCATTCAACATTTTTGGTAAAAAGAGGGAGTGAAGTAATGGAAGGAAGAAAATTAAGGATGTATTCAGTTCTCACTATGACTGTGGTCATACTGTTTGAATGATTAATGTTTCTTTGAATATGACAGTGGAAGACATAATCACAACTCCTTACTATAATCTTAGTAGATGCTCATTTATGTAATTAATGGTGAAGTGGGAGGAGATAAATCAGGGAGGTTCTGGACTATAATTTCTTTGATGTATTTTAAATTGTTCTGGATTTTTTCAGTCTGAAATATTGGAAGTTATGTTTCATAATTCATCTTTCAAAGGAGATGAAGTAAAAAAGTGACATAAAATATCAGGGACAATGACAGCATTTGAAAGTGCTTGTACAACATAAAATGAGAATCACTGTGATTTTCTTCAGATGTGAGCAAGATGGAGTCATAGACAACAAATAAAATTCTTAAATGTAAGAGAGATCTTACAAACACTTCACCATATACCTGACAACACACTGATAGAGATTCTACCCCATTACCCAAAAGTCTTTTATAAGAGTATGCGGAAGGAGAGTGTCATTCTTTAAGGGTATCTGGTCAAGAACCTTTTTCGCTGCAACAAAGAAAAGGAGGAAGCCATAAACAAGTCTTTACAAGGACACAAATCTGATAGACAAATCATAGAACCAGAATAGTTTAGGTTGGAAAAGACCGTTAAGATCATTGACTCTAGTTATTAACCTAGCACAGCCAAATACATCACTAAATCATGTTCCTAAGCACCACATCTACGTATTTTTTATATACTTCCAGGGATGGTCACTCAACCACTTCCCTCAGCAGCCTTTTCCAATGCTGTGAACAACCTTTTCAGTGAATACATTTCTCCTAATGTCCAATCTAAACCTTCCTTGGTACAACTTGGTGCTGTTTCCTCTTGTCCTACCACTTGTTGAGAGAAGTTGATAAAGATTATATTATAAGGGAAGCAGTGAGAGACACAGACCTTACAAAGCAAACATGGAGACAATGTCAAGATGCAGACCTTGCCACTTACACTAATAGATTGGCTATCATGAAACTATGGGTGTCACTTCCAGGAAGATCAACCTGGACATTGCCACTGGTAAGACTGTAAACCAGGAGGACCCTGGACTACAAAGGGTGTGGGAATTGATAGATCTGTACAGGCCCATGGGTGCATGTGTAGAAGCAGAAGCAGAGAGGAACAAAGTGGGGGTAGTAGACAGAAAGTGGTATAAAAAGGGGCTGGTCTCACATAAAACGGTGCTGGTCAGCACACTTCTTTGGTTGAGCTCTGTGTCTGATCACCTCAGTCTGTCCCGTCTTCATATATCTTATTGTTAAATCTTCTTTTAATTCATTTGGGGGATACACAAAGGTGTGTGTGCTTTTGAACTTGGAGAGTGTGGTACGCATGCTGCAGTAGTGACCTGCCTCTGCCAGGAAAGAGGAGGAGGGGACATGGCTGGCTGTGATGTGTTGATGTGAGTCCTGAATGTGAGTGCTGCTGGGGGCAGCACCTTGTGTGTGGCTGGCTGTGTCAGAGCCATGTCCGTGTCCACTTGTGTGCGTGTCTCTGGGATATGTGCTCAGCATATATATATCAGTGGCCAGTCAGGAGAGATCCTATATCAGAGTGTCTGGAGGAATGGGCCAGGCTACTTACATCACTTAAAATCTTTATTAATATCTTTGATAAGAAAGCAACCTAGCAGTCCCTCTTATTGAGTCTGAGACAATTTTATAAGAATAAAACATCATGTAAACATAATCTATGGAAGACTTGAAAAGATAGCTATGTTAGTAACAAAATGACAGCAGTTTAAGGGCACTGCATGTTCAAGAGTCTGTATAGTACTACTGAAATAACTTGGAAGATGTTATTACTTAAACTTTCTTATTTCCTGTACCTAATATTTTGTGTGCTGATCTAAAATATGTAGAATTCTGTTCTTTACTCCCCTTTTTTATTTTTATTTTTTCTTCTTTTTGTTCAGGCACCTTCAGTTTAATTAAAACAAACAAAAATTGGAAGAACTTTGGAAATCAGTTACTTGATGAAGCACAGATTTCTATAAATTCAATTAGAGTCAATTAGAAAGACTCAGACACAGAATCACAGAATCACAGAATCACAGAATCACAGAATTACAGAATCACAGAATCACAGAACCACAGAATCACAGAATCACAGAATAGTGGGGATTGCAAGGTTCCTCTGGAGACCATCAGGTCCAACCCTCACCCACTAAAGTAGGTTTGCCTAGATCACATTGCATAGGAACACATCCAGGCAGATTTTGAAAATCTCCAGAGAAAGACTCCACAATCTCTCCCAAGAATCTGTTACTGTGCTCTGTCACCATTACAGTAAAGTTTTTCCGTATTTTTAGGTGGAACGCTATGTAGTCTAGTTTGTGCCTCTTGACCAGGTGGGTATTTTGCAATTTTTTCTCACATTGGACCAGACACAGACATGCTAAAATAATTTTAAAAGCAAAGCTTCAGCATGCTATGAGTGTTATAATGTCCAAAATGAAGGAGCAGATCATCTATCAGGGTACATTATTATTTTAAAAGCCAGTAATGAATTTAGAAATGGCTTGTCCTTATTTATAAAATGTTGTGATGACTTGGGAACAGCTCCTGAAATTTTAAGACCAGTAAAAGAATTGCTAGAAGGCATTAATCTGAGGGAATAGCAATATATCATATCCATTAGCATTTATTATTTAATAATGTATGAGTCTACAGTGTGTGCTTGTAGATGATATACACAAGTCTAAGAAGATTAAGAGATGAGAATCTAATGCTAAAATAAAAAGAGGAACCAGATATTTTACCAAAAACTTCATTCAATACAAACATGAACAAATGAAAGAAAAAAAAAAATCAGACATATTTTCAATGAGCAGAAGAAAACTACAGAATTTATGCTTGTAATGTCCAGGTGTATTTACTGGTTTAAGTAATAATCAAGTTTTATGTGTAAAACTGATAAAGTTAAAAAAAAAAACAATCCAACGAGCCAAACCATAACAGGAAAAAACCTTCCATCATATTACATTTTATCTATCTGTTTGTAATTAAAGGAATAAATGCATACAGACGAGAGAACGCTAAGAGATTTTTGTAAATATGTCAGTTGTTGCAATTTCTTGTGAAGTTAAATGATTTTAACATAGTATTAATTATACATGCTGTTAGTGGCATATTATGATATAAACTCTAAAGAAGAAAGTGTTTTAATGAATCTGTTTTCCACAGATTTGTTTCCATTATTTCAGTAAGAAATTACTTAATTGGGTGAAATAATGCATATTTAACTAAAATGGTATCTGAAACAAAGACTTTTTTAGAAAGTCTTTGTAAAAAATATATAATTATACAAAATGTTGCAAGGTCCTTATTATATTTGTGTGTGACTGAATATAAAAGCCAACTAAGGTGACTGTCTATACTTTGGAAGTGAGGCATAATAAATGCCTAGAAATGATTATGAATATTCCATTCCATATAATAACTGTGGGGTGTTTTGTTTTCAGTCAACATTATTGTCAATTTTTTTACCTATTTAAAGTCACAAGAAAATATCAAGAATAATGCATGTTTACTCTTTTTTTTTTCCCCCCCTTTGGAAATGCTGCATAGAAATGGAATAGAACCAATCTTTAATATTTTTTTCCTATATATTTTTCTCTTTATGGCCTTTTCTCTGACAGCATAACCATAGTATCTTAACACCTCACAGTCTTTAATATATTTATTCCCATAAAAAGTTATTTTTGTTATTAAGTCTAAATCACATGCAGGCTCTATGTAGTTTTGGAAGGAGTGGGATCTTTACAGTTCCCAGTTTAGATCTATGATTAGGTCATATCACAAATCCATGTCAGAATGAGATTCTCCTTAATCATCTGTATAGAAACAGACTATTTTAGCTGTAGCCAAAGAGACTCAAAAGACTACGAAAAATTTGTTATACCATTTTGAGAAGAACTTAAATCTCTTAGATAACCTATGAACTATTGTCTAGAACAATATCAAGAAATGACCCCAAATACTGATGAATTATTGTTTATCCTGAATTATCCCCAAGTTGTGGTTCAGGGGGATGGGGAATAGGTGTAATGGTCAGTTCATCACGCATAGTTTGTGCTGCTCTTTCCTTCTCGGTAGGACTCCTCACACTCTTACTCTGCTCCAGTGTGGGGTCTCTTCCATGACAGACAGATCTCCATGAACTTCTCCAACGTGAGTCCTTACCACGGGCTACAGTTCTTCATGAATTGCTCCAGCATGGGTCCTCTACATGGGACTGATCTTTGTCTTTT